>JALBCR010003549.1:0-67315 GCA_030710515.1 Abscondita cerata | reverse complement strand
TCATTGTGCATTTGTTCAGTTGCGTAGTTAGAGGATTGAAAATATTGGCACTCTTAATGTTACCTAAATGCTATAATCTAAAGGTGTCAGATTTGGGAGCAGGCTGGCCAACAGTAAGGACCTGAATTGGCAATCCACATATAATTGAACATATTATTCAAATTCTCTTCAACATGAAAAGTATGTGGGGTGGACCATCCTGTTGGTATCAAGCTGCAGCACTGAGAGTATTTAAACTGGCCTGTAGTATCTGCTGCAAAATATTACAGTACCTAATTCTATTTAAATTTTCATCATATATTTTTAAGAGAAAGACTGAAGAGAATGGAAGGACAAGAAGCCACAAAGGTTTGTATGGAAAATACAGAACGTAGGGAGAAGTGAAAAAGGGAAGAGTGAAGGGTTAATTAACTTACGGGGGTAAAAACGGAATGGAGATGAAAAAAGGAAGAGGAACAAGTACAAGGAATATTAAGAACAGATAAAGGAGGGAGTTTGAAATGATAACAGTTTATGGAAAAGAAATTGAAATAATAATAGGAAGGAGATGAAAATTTAAAACAGATATAGGAGGGGATTTTAATACAAGAATAGGGAAGGAGGAATGATAGTAATGGAAAAGGGAATTCAATTGACAAGGAAGAAAATTAATTGAAATGTGTGATAAAACAGGGTGGACAATTATGAATAGGAATATGGAGGATGGCGGTAGAAGAGATTGATTATACATACTTAGGAGCTAGAGGAAAATCAGTGATATACTATGTAATAGTAAATGAAAGGTGTATGGTAAATGTAGATGGGTTTAGAGTGGATGATGAGGAAGAATCAGACTGTCAACCGTTAGAGGTTTACATATATGAGAAAGAAAACGGAGAAGAACAAGAAGAAGAGAGGAATAGAAAGTGAGAAAAGTGTGGACAGAAGAAAGTATAGAAAGATATATGATAAAGATGGAAAACGAACATGAGGTATCGGAAGAGGAGAGGAAATAAGGAAGATGGTAAAAAAGATGGAAGAGGCAGTAGAGAAGAAAAGATATAGAATAAACAATAAAGAATCGGAGTAAAGAAGTTTGGTGGAATAAGGAATATAAATGATGAAGAAAGTAAGGAAAGGGAGAAGAAAATTTAAAAAAGGCTAAATAGATACAGATGAATATAAAAGCATAAATAAAAACATAGAACGACGTAAAAAGAAAGGAAGAATATAACATAGAAATGATAAAAAATACAAGAAATTAAAACGAGGCACAAGCATGGACAGAAAAAGAAAAGACGTGGGAATAAGGATAGATGAGAAGAAATGGGAGAAACATTGTGAGAAGGAAGGAAGAAAAAAACAAATGGAAAACAGTATAAGGGAGGAAGTAGAAAAAGCAATAAGAAAAATAGAAAAGCGGAAGGCGTAGATGGAACACAAGGAGAACAGTCGAAATACAGTGGGAAAAATATGAGTGAAAGATTAAGCAAAATTTTCAATAGAATATGGAAAGTAGAGTTTCCCAGAAGAATGGAGGGAAGTAGTAATATGTCTAATCTATAAGGAAGGGAAAAGAGTAAATGAAAAATTACAGAGGGTGAGCATACCAATCCAGGATTTAGAAAAGAAGGAGGGCAGTGGATAATATTTATATATTAAAACAGAATGTAAATAAGAAAGAGAGGAAAAAGGAGGAAAATGTATGCCATGTTTCTTCACATAAAAGCTGATTTTGAAAATGTGGATCGGCAAAATTTGTGGAAAATGTTAAAGGAAAGAAATATAAGTGAGAGCTTGGTGGAAGCGATTAGGGAGATATATAAAGAAACAAAATGTAGGACGTGAATGAAAGGAAATTTGGATGAGACGTTTTGGACAAGGAAAGTGCTAAGGCAGGGAAGTCAAGTTTATTCTCAATTTACGTAGGAGATCTAGAAGATGAAGTGAAGAGGTACGAAAAGACGACATTGTGCTATTAACAAAAATGAAGGAGAAATGAGAGGAGTAATTACGATAGTGAAGAGGTATCTCGGAAACAAGAACTTACGGCTAATATGGGATAAACAAAAACAAAATGTTCCAGAAAATAATAGGACGAGGAAAAAAGAAAGTGGGGGTGGGAGAGGAGGAGTATAGAGTGTAAATGCACGTACAGTACGGGTGTACTTTTACTGTAGACACCTATCGGTAGCAATAATTCAACAATATCAGCTTCTGTGATGGGTGCCAAATAGTCAAACTGGTTTTAATAAAATGATGTTTATTTTAAATTGTAATAGAGTATTTATAGCTTTTAGATTGTGCATTAAACAGTTTTACTTATTGTTACAGTAACGTATTGTGAAATACAAGCTACATTATGGAACTATGTTAATGCTATTACTAAATATAAATTTCTGCATTCTTGCTTGTGAATTGTTTGTACCAATTCAAATTATAGAAACCACTTTGGGCAATTAAGGGTATTTTATGTTTAATTACTGTAAATAACTCGAATAACCAAATCGGTGATGGTGTTTAGAGTTGTAGTTCAATTAGTTCTTCACTCCTTGTTGATGTCTGATTTCAGAAATGATATATTTCGTATCAGATGAGAGTTGCACCCCCTACCAGTACTATTATTTGTAATGTCAATGTTGTCTCAACGTCCGGGTGGGTTGCCAGTGGAATTATGTTCGTAATACTCCTCTTCAGTGGATTTCCATCAGCTTTTGATGGTGACAACTCGAACATTTTGGTCGCTGGAGGATGTACGTCTGTTATGCGTGGTAATGGCCATTGACTAGGGTTGATGGTATCTTCTTTTATTAGAACTACTATGCCTTCCTTCAGATTGTTCTTCTTGGTTTGCCATTTGTACTGTTGTAGACGACTTAAATATTCTGATGACCAGCTTGCCAAATTAGGCATGTTCGCTTCTGATTTTAGAGTTATCAATAACGTCAAGGATTAATTTACAATGCCGGGTTGTCTACTAATTACTGTTTCAACTTAGGAAGTTTATTAATAATTGATATCGTTGGTTCTTGAGAAGTCGGTATTTAGATAAAATTTTAAAATATATGAAATATTTCAATAATGGTTAATTTTAAGTATGGTATATAGTACCCAAATTCTATCTAAATTTTACCGCAGATTACGAAAACGAAATGAAAAATTCTAGTTTTTATTTAAAATAAGCAAGATATGCTCCATTTCCTGTATAACCGGAAGTGTCTCATTCGTGATATTATATTTGAACTTAACGTTCTTAGAAACCGCTACTGGTGTTTTAATCAAACTCTTCGAGTTACATCCTGAATTATTGTCAGTACATGAACTAGTTTTTAGAAACGTGGAATTTGCGAAACCAAGTAAGCGAGTGGAAGTTAGTGTGAAAAGTCTTCACTCACTATTCTTTTCTGACAGTACTATTAAAAATAAGTTAAATTTATGATTAATAAAACGCTAATGAACAATTGCTGAGATACTTATTTTCGTTTCTTTTCAGATATATGATATACTTGTATTTAACAAATTTCGAGGAAGAGATTTCGAGTCTCATTGGAAGAATTTCCGTGGTAAAGAAAGTCTTAGAAGATAGCTGCATCAAAACAAAACCCATTTGCGATACACACTAGTCGACAGAGTCATGTTACAACACAATTTCGAAACGAAAGTCGCACTTGCACTTTGCTGATACACACAGCAGATTATAGAAGACCTTTTTTGAATTAAGCGTCAGCCATTACAGCGAGTAATTATATTTGCTTTCCATTTGTTCGACTTTTCATCTTATCTTGTAGGTTCGCATAACGGCTCAAAAAGCTGTTTTCCACTCTTTTAACATTTCTCTATTCTTACCAAGTTATAATTCCGCACACAACAAAATACTGCAATTAGACCCTAGCGAACATCACGAAAAATTCAAAGGTTGTTTGTATGTGCTTTTGGGTTCGAAAAATGCTGGAATAATGACGAGACACGATTGGAGTTTAATAAAACAGTTGTGGCCTTTAATAATTAAGTCGAAAACGTCCGAAAAACCGTCTATAGTTAATTTGATGGGCGCTTTAACAGATGCTGTTAATAATTTTCCTACTATATCCATCAAATTCGAAATGCCGGAGAAATGTTTAACCGCAGCGTACAGTCTTGCCAAAAACTATCCACAAGTGTCGTTGGAAGGATTTCAGAAGTCATAGATGCCGGACCGAAACTGTTAAAAATGGAATTTCAAAGAAAGTTTCTTGTTACAACGAGCAATCAATTCCTTGTTAGTACCTGCCTCAACGACAATCTGTAGGTGTTATTTTCTGGTGAATAATTAACAATAATACCGTTTTTTTGCAGACATTGGCGCTATTACTCGATGAGTTTAGTTTTCATCAAAAACTTGGTGCATCCTGATGTTAAGTACAATCCTGAAGTTATTCAGTTTTTCATGAACGCTTTAATTAGCGACTCGCTGGAAGTTAGAAAAATTGCATTGCGAGTATTTCTGTACATTTTAGTTCAAAATAAACAAAAATTTAAGAAAATAACTATAGATCCTTACGCGTACGGAGATAATTCGAAATCGACAAAAATTACCCCCGGAATTAGATCAGACAATCAATGGTTATTGTACAACAGTAAAACTAAACCACTCGACTACGGAGTGGGAAAAACCCCGATACTTGCATCGAAGAGATTATGGATATTACGCTTGGCCTAAAACATTGGAAACTTATGCGCCAAGTAGTGAACAACCAACATTGCGAAACGGCGTGATAACTTAACTGAAGAAGAAACAACAATCTTAAAGTTTTTCAATGAGCAAAACGTCGAAATTCTTATCAAGTATTTCTCAATGGAAGAGAAAAGGGTAAGGATCAATTCAGCGGATTTCGTTTCTTGTCTTTAAGGTATTATCGATCAAAGTTTGACATGTATATACTTAGGGATGTTGTAGAATTTATTCAAAATGTTCGAAGATCACTTGTTGGATCTTTTCGTGCCTCACTTGCAACGAGTTAGTACAAGATGGGCAAGAGCATAGCCACCGATGTACGGCAGAAATAATTGGAGGAATAATGAGAGGTTCGAAGCATTGGACTTTCGCTCAAGTTGAAAGTTATGGACAATATTGTTACCCATAATTAAAAAAAATCTTCGCGAACATATCGGTGGAAACACTAGGAGATTGGGGCTATGTTTGCCACGGCTCTGAACGCAATGGGCCCGAATCGTTACCATTGGATATTGGAATTTTAATGGACAATCCGTTGAGCGAACAAACATCTTTCAGTAGTTGCTGTCGCATTTACATGTGCAAAATGCGTTAAATCAACAAGCGTGGCGAAACGTGGAGCTTATTAATAGGTTATTGGAATATTTGAAAGGACATTTGGTTCATCCTTCAGAACGTTCGCGAAAATATTAGTTATGTTTGACATTATTTCTCCGAGAACATTGGTTTTTCGAACGGTTGTAACGTATCGCCGCCGAAAGTCGAAGATTTTTCAATTACGTGATGCCGAGTTGAACGCGCTTTACGAAAGTACTTTACACAGTTCAAGAACGAGCGAAGGTAGTGGTAATCAGGATATAACTAATCAAATGCAACTCATTCATTTAAATGGTAATGATGAAAAGACGATATAATACGACTATTTAAAACTGGTATGTACTTTTTTACGTTAACGTAAACTGAAGTGTCAAACAAATCTCAAACTAATTTTAGCCACTAAAAATGTTTTCATTTCGTTCTTGTGAAAAGTGACCACCCACTAATTCTGTAAACTACAAGAAATTTGAATTAAAAATTACTATTCTAACTATAATAAATATTTAATGTTTCCACCCTGTATATTTCCTCGGCTTCTGACAAGATGTCCACTACTTGTAATGATTAGTCCAGTGCTTCTTTCTCTTCATACAGTGATTATAAATGAGCTCCTCCACCTTTCCCATAGGCCACGTAAAACGTTTTATTGTCCTCGCCGACAAGAACTCCTTTTGCAATGGGCTGGATAAGGGCGTCCTTCTTCTTTTAAAAATAAAAGGATATGCATTCCTTCCGAAATTGGTCCTGAAGTTGAGCAAGGGTTTTCTGCATAGGCTGATAATTATCTTTACCCTGAACTAGGTTTCTTTCTGGAAACATCACACAACCCCGTGGTCAAAAAAAAATGAATAGGGATGAAAGGCCACGTCACTATCCTGCCTAACAGACCACTGATGGTGGATGTGATTTATGATAAAATGAGACGGAGTTCATCGTGGAAAAGACTGACGTTCGAAACGCAAAATCGCGTCGTGTTCGAGTCGAGCGCCAATCGACTCGTGTGCGGATCCCCATTTAATTACATAGGAAATCGATAGTAAGCAAAATCACCCTAAAACCAACCCTTTCGCCGCCCTCTTGGATTTGGTGTTTTGAATTTTTATATGTCGCGTTCTAATTATTGCACAGTCATGCGTGTCTTTGGATTCGTTTTGAGTATTTTCAAAAATTTTATGACAAAAACTGCGTTTAACTGGAATAATGTTATTACTCTTCACCTGTTCCTGGTATATAGGCGCACCTTAAGTGTATTAAGGAGAACGTCGAGTGTAGGAGTTATAGGCTCCATTCAATACATTTGGGTTTCTCTGTGAAGAGGAGGGTGGACCGGAATTTCGCTCTTCTTGGTCTTCGGATCCTTTCCAGCCTTGGAGTCAGTAATGAGATAATGATTTCCACCACAAATAGCACATTTGACGACGACTTTGTACTTCTTTGCCGAACGATGTAGCTTAAAACAATCAAAACAAACGTTTTCTCCTTTACTTTATCTCTCCGTTGGTCCACATTCCAGGATAATGCTGCTACACATCGAGATGACTATTATGGAGCCTGTCACAAAGATTCATCTTATTTAGACTTTCTTCCTGCAGCCAGAATTTTTCTTTGCTTGGAGGTCTTGTGATTTTCACAGTCTGTTTGTTTCCATCATTCCCGGACGAAATGGTTAAAGCCTGGAATCCATTTTGTGCCAGTGATATTTGCTGATCACTGTCGACTTCTCTCTTCATGAAATCCATGAGGAGTCTTGGAGGTCAGTTAGGAACCGTTTAGCTTCGACATTGGACTTCTCTGTCTGCCACGTCTTCAAGGTTTCTTCACTCAGGCTTGACTCCACCAAGAAAGTCTCTGGAATCACCTTTTCCATTTTCAGAGATCGTAGATGAGAGCTCAACTGGATATTTTCCTTACTTGTTACGTTGTTCACGACAAGAGTCAAAGCTCCCCAATATAGACGCTCTTTCCTTCCAAACCGGTGTCTAAAAGCCTTCGTCGCATCTTTATAATTATTTCCGTCTGGGTTATATCACTTGAGTAGCCCCTCCGCTTTGCTTCGGGCTCCATAGATTGGTGAAAGTAAGTCATCTTGTCCAGTTCATCGTCATTATCGATTTCTGAAACGGTGACCACCATCCAAGCCATTTAGTAAGGTCTCCATTGTACTTCTGGAGTTCTAGCTTCGGAAGTTTGAACTTTCTTCGGAAACCCATTGTTGATCCGAGAACACTTAGCTCAATAGCTGATCCTTGGGGCCTGAAGCTCGAGCAAGGACACGTTGCGCTGAAAGGATGACCTTATGTAGCTTCCGTGAAGTCGGAGATCTCTTTGGTCTCCCTGGTCAGCACATCATCAATTGATACCATAGCTGTCTAGCATCTTCTCCTTAGCATCATGATCTTTCTCTTCTAGGTGCATAAGCTTGTGAATCACCTTTTATTTAGGGTGTCTTGGTCTACTGGATCTGTTCCTCGCCAGATTCAGATGGATCCGGGTGATATATCCTCGCAGATTTCTCCTTACCCATTGAAACTGTTCCGTGGTTGGGATGTGCTCCGAACAGAAAATACAATTATGTAACTTATCGATTTGACCTTGTCTTGGAGATGAGCTTGCGCACGATACCCACCTTCCAAACTTCTAATGCTGCAATTACGTCTGAGATTCAGGTACTCCACTGCTCAACTGGTGACCTCTATCTTTCCGTCCTGTTCAAGGTTCTCAACTGGACTCCGTTCCAACTGGCGATCTTCTTATTTATCTCAGTGGGACCTCCAAATGTTTGACCACCCCAATCTACCCGATTTGAAGGGCTTGAACTTATTTCAAAATTAGTTGTCTACGACTGCGCCTTAGATGATGTTTGTTGATTAAAATTTTCGCTGGTTTTATTTTCACCTACGTTTTATTAACATTCAAAAAACATTCACTATTCGTATAAAAATTGTTGTTAACATTTTCAACAAAAATGTGACAATTACAAATTATTTTTATTTACATTGACAACATCAACAATAGGTAAGTACAAATGACATCCTATCTATTGTCTTCACTAATCACATTGAAAAACTACATTTCAATCCTTTCCAAGTGTTTGTCTCCCGATGAACTTTGTCAATAAATAGAGATAGAAGTTATGCCCAAGTGACAATGCACATATGTGGGTACCTATTGTCAAAGGTAACGTTTCTTACGTCAAATGTAATGTCAAATTTGATAGTAGTTTGAGGTTACATTCAGTTGTCGCTTGTCAAATCTGACGTTCAACGTTCAAACCAATAATATCCCGCAAAGGCGCAAAGTATCAAAAAACCCACATGTGCAATGCCGTTGCGCAGTGACGTCGCAAGCTAGACAAGGTCTTTCTTCGAACAGGTCCATTTATGTTTCTTGTACTCTTTTTTTATTTTCAAAGGCGTTAGAGATGACACTGAACAGATCGATCCTGGATTTAGAATTGATTCCTGCTTGACTCAAACTATAAATACATCTTCAATAGTAATTTTTATGTCAGTGGTACATTAATGCTGTACTTTTGTTTAATTTCAAAATTCTATTACCGGAACATACATGACACGCTGTACCTCTTCGAGCAGCAAATCTTCTAAAAGTTGCAATAAAGCGCCGCTATATATTTTGTAAATGATTAGAATTTCTGATAAACATTTCAGATTCAAAGTTGAAGACTGGAATCGATCCATTTCTTCGTCAACGGCCCTTTTGTAGTAACCATTTTGATGCTTGATTGAGTTCGCTAACTGTTAATGCCCTATGTTTTTCTTAAAATGGATACGGATCTCAGACCCTAACCGACAAGTCCGTAATTCACTTTTCAAATCTGGTATATACCACTCTTCTTCTTTAAAACCGTAATCCTTCACCACACATATTTCTTGTTCAGTTTTCTCTCTATTTTGTACATTCCTATTTCTAAGTCAACGCATATATCGGTTCTCTTACATTAATATTGTAAAAACTGGTTGTTATGAAGCAAAACCCATTTACACACGCAGAACTATTTCAGTTTCCAACTATGTAACCGGAAGTATAGCTCGTCGAAATTATGCTGCCGTACCGAGCCATTACGAGCTGCTTCCGCTAGCGTGCATACTCCAGAACAACGACAGCGACGAAGAATTGAGCACGATATGTACAAGTTTCTTAGCTGTAATGGGACACTCGTTGATTTTAGAAGAATATATACCTGCGGCGCTCGCCGCTATCGAAAAATATCGGTGTGTCCTTTTTGGTCCGCTCGAGCTGCAATCGCAGAATTTATCCCAATCTTGGTGTTTCATAATTTTCTACAATTGTGCGAACGACAAGTGGGTTGCTGATAAAACATTATCAGTTATCTCTTGAAACTCCTTAATGAATCCTAATTTGTAGATAAAGAGAATAGTGCTGCAATTGTTGAAGATATTCAACCTGAGTTCGAGTAACTGCCGCTAAAACACTAAGCGGAGTTTCTACATTGTCATTTCATAGCTAATCCCAATTCGTTATTGGTAATTATAACTCTTTAACTGGCATTCGTCAGTAACCGTACCATTACAGTCGAATTCAAATTAAAGTCGAGGACGAAGTTAAAGCGCAGCGCAAATACGGCAACAGCAATGTTCAGACTACTACTCAAACTATACGTGCAGACATGCAGCCGTATTAGGAATGTGTGCCTTTGTTAGTTGTCACCCGTACGATGTACTGAGTATTTATCCCGACATATTCGTGGAGTTAGAAAACATAAATGATCCACACCAATTCCTGTAAGTAGATTCAGTGATTCACAAAAAAATTCCTAATTTACTTTGTTATTTTAGGCGGCAATTCATCAAACTTTAGGAGATTTCAAAAGAACACACCACGATAGTGGGATGTTCTGGTGAAATTTACGAAGACGAATTAGCCGTTCTTAGTGATCTAACAGTGCCTCAAGTTATTATGCCTAATTTAGTTACTCATAACATGAATTTAAAACGTATTTAACAAGAGTTGTGAGCACTGATTGTGATTAATAAGAAAATAATTTATTCCATTATCTCTAAGAATTGGTTAAGAATGTAATCAATAGAACTTTTGACTTTATTTTAAAAATCAAAAATCCATCACATATTTGTTGGCTGGGGAGCTATTAGAGGTATTGTACCATTATTAAATTCGAACATCATTCCTGCCATGTGTTCATTTTAATAGTCTACTGATGGCCGTTTGCACCGACACGACTTAAATTAAGCAGCGCTTAAAAACAATTGTTGCTATAGTTTTAACAATTGTATCTAAGTTTTTAAGCACAGCTTAAGTATAAGTTGTGTAGGTGCAATCGGCCATGAATACTAAATCAATTTTATAGTAGTAATTTGTTTTTAAAATGTGAATGTTTAACTTTTTACGGTTTGCATGAAAAAGTAAACGTTTTAAAGTAATGGATCAGGACTTTGAAAGAATTATATTATTCCGTAATTGTAACGTTATTGTTTTGTAACACTTTAAGACAATAAATAAAAATGCAATAATATTCAAATCCTTAAATTGTTAACTGTTTTTTGTTATATTGACGGAAAAAATACTAGACAACAAGAGAGTGAATATTTTCAGGAGAAAATGTAAATCACTTCACTGAAATTGTTGCCCTCACTTTCCCCTAATTCAAAGCCACGTGAATATGGGTCGAGTTGCGTGTTGCACGTTGCTTTTAACCAATCAAAATAGACCTATGTATCATCTTTATTTTAGGGTTAAATTCAGAGCGCCTAATATCGAACTTATCCTCAACGGGTTAGTCAGTCATTGCTGATTCAAACTTGGCTATCATCTCCCCACTTTTCTCCCACTAATTGGGAACATTTTAGTCACTAATTGCCTTTTATTATAGACAACCAATACTAGCTAGCGTAGAAGCATTTCTGAATACCCCTAGTGTATGACTAGGGACATATTCGTGTATTTTCATTATAACCAACATTTTGCTGCGTGCGTTGTAACCGTGTGATCTCGGCGTCTTCTTCTGTGCTTGTTTGTTATCTCGTGTTTGTTATTTGTTGTTTGTTATCATTGTTATTTGGTGAAGTTCTGTGCAATGGGAAAATCTGGTTGTGCGATTCTGAACTGCGAACCTGAAACCACCACTAGCAGACAATATTTATGGAGAAATACCAAAACATATTATTTCATCAGGCAAGAAATAATAAAAATGATGTTTTAAATTTAATTAATTAGTGTTTCTCGTTATTTTACGCAAAACGGAAAAATATGGAATGCTGTTTATTATTTTTGAAATGTGTCTTCTTATCTATATATTTTCTACAATGTAAGAATCATAAAAGCAATAATTGTGGTTTAATGACTATAACAATTGATTATAAAGTTTATAATCAATGCTATAACATTGGGAAAATGATACATACTTGATGCTCTAGAATTTAAAATTGAAAGACGTAACAGGTTGATTTTAAATTTCCATCTAGTCAATGTTCTTCCAAGATACTAGATGGCATTGTTTACGTAACCATTACCACAGTATACATTTACGAATCAAGTAGTAGCCATAAATAAATCAGCTTTATAGATAGTGTTCTCAAATGGACTCAAAGTTCAAGGTTTTTGTCAAAGCTAAATGTTTCGCTGTCAAATAAGATGTGGCGCTGTAAAGAAAAAACTTGATAGTGCTTCCTAGTATGTCATGATTCCGAAAATGATTTTCTAATTTTGACATGTAAAAAGTGACATTTTCATAATGAATGTAGGTTTTGAAACCATATAGTAAGTATACTTTTCGTAACTAGCTATTTTCTTATGTAACAAGTTGCAAAAAAACCTTTCAAACCAGATTTATAAGAGGAAATCAGTTGGTATTTCTCAAACCATTTATTTAATTTATTTAATCGTATGGTACATTTTAAATATTGTATTGTGATGTAAGTGTTATGTATGGTGCCCCAGAAGATCGGTATAAACCTGTAGTGTTTTTACCATGTTTAATATGATTATGTACTGCATATACATGTACGTTCAATTTAACGTTTACTCTGTTTTGTCAAAATTAGAAAAATCTTGTATGTAACACGAAATGATTACTGATTACATAAATAGCTATTATTGTTCGTGTTTAGTCACAATGCAGTTTACGCTGGTGTTTAAAAATTGGTTTGATAAGTTGTTTGGATTATCTTGGGTATTGTTAAATTTATAGTAGTACAGTCTGTAGTTATTAAGATTCTGTTATATTTTATGTTCTTATTTACATTCTTTAGTGTTTACACACTTAATTAATATTATTACATATGCATACTAAGGTGGGTCAGGGTTGGCATGTTTAGGTTTTAGTTGTTTTCCTAAACCTTGAAGCAAATGCTTTGCCAGACGAACAATCCACTATTGCACACGGTTTCGTTACCACACTATACAGGTTTATACTGATCTTCTGGGGCACCATACATAACACTTACATCACAATACAATTATTAAAATGTACCATACGAATAAATAAATATTATATTATTTTATTGGACATAGTGATTTAATTTACTTTATTTTAGTATCAGTATATTTTACTACCGGAAAAAATGTAAGTTTTGATTAACTATAATTATGATGATTACTAAGAAATCTTATTTTTAAGCATCATGGGTTACGTAAAAGCGTGTTGAAGGATATAACGTCAGTAAGGCATGGTTTTCCAAATACAAAAAGAACATGACCTGATTTCTGTACTTCTAAGAAAAAATATAGATCCTAATGAAGTTTATAGTTCAAAATACACTTTTGTCATCTTCATTTTAAATCGAATATATATTGGTTGTACATATTTTGTACATTGACTCATTTATTTAGTAATCATATCTACAAACTTACTTTCACTTTATTTCTATACAACTATTTTAATTTAAAAATTACTACATTCCTCATCGTTCCTTTTACTATTAATGTTTTTAAGTGATATGTGAACAACTATATAAACCTCTAAGGGTGCTTTTAGTAATGAGAATATGAAAACTGTTCCCATAAATCTAAATTTCCATTAAAAGTGACGAACTTTGATAAAAATGAAACATATGGTCCTATATATATGGATGAAACCAGTTGAATATTTAGTAGAGGTTCACCAAAAGAGTTGGAACAATGTTTTAAACAAAGCATAAAGAAAAAACCACTTGGAGAACATAAAGGTTTGTCCCTGATTTTATACTTACAAGTAAAATCAATTAAAATATGTTTTAGGTTTATTGTTGTACATGCAGGAAACAGAAACGGCTTTATTTCTAATGCTTCACCTCTATTTTTATCTAAATCACCAAACGAAGATTATATATTAGACAACACCAGTTACTATTCGACACTAAAAGAAAAAATACCCAATGCTTCATCGTTGAAACAAGATTTGTGTACATTTTATTAAAGCATAATGTAATGCTTGAACAGAAAATGTTAAATTAAAATGGCCATAAGATATTAAGATTACCTTTGTATTGTTGCCAATTGCTTAATCGAATTAAGTTGGGCTAATTGTAAGGGAGTACTACAATAAAAAATTAGAGGGTTGAATTCACAGTACACTGACGTACATGTACGAGAAGTGTGAAAACTATCCCTTCAAAGAATAGATGGTACATAGCTACCTCAAAACTAAATGTTGAATTTAACACTAAAGTAAAATTATTTTCTTGTTTGCATACATTAATTTATCATAAGTTTAGCAACAACAACAAATATAGTTTGAAACAGCTGAACGAACTGGATTGAAATAATAAACAACAATTGACGCAGTAGGAATTATTTATTAGTTAAGTCATGAGTGCCTGGATTGAAGCATACGATTTGTAGTGATGAGTCATAACCTAAAACTCGGTGAATCCGACTTTACTGAGCTTAGGAAGCTATAAGGTGATTATCAATGCTATAATAAGTAATATATGGGTGTGAGTGGGATGAATTCGGCTCATATTGTTTGTAGTTATACCATGCCCTCCTTACTCACGTTAAGGCCAGGTTCAAGATTTTGATCCTTGAAAGTATTTACAAATCTTTTTGGAAACGGCTCATAACACCTTCAAATTTATAAATAACCTGCGAACAAGTTAATACTGGCTTGGTACATTTTTCAGATTTTTATCAATCAGGAAATTCCCCTACTACAACTAAGTGCATCTTTTTTTGGTATAAACTTCTAGTTAAAATAATGTCAATCACACCAACCGATTCAGAATTTTCTACTTTTTACATTTTTTAATTTCTTCTTTATTTTTGCAACAGTTCACAAATTGTGTAATTAGGAGTACTTAGCGAGCATTTTACATAAAGTAAATGCATCGATCTTTTTTAGTTTAAACATTTATAGAAACTTATATTGATGATATCAATCGATTCAAGAATTTTCTCTCTTTCGAGTTTACTTTTTAACTTTTCAATGTTTTGTCATTTAGAAATTTTAATGTAAAAACTTTACCGAGTCGGATCATTCAAGATTACCGCCAACAACAAAAAGATGAAGGAGATGCAAGGACGGAGCTACATCACTGTCACGTGACGCGTGGATTATGAAAAGGTTAAATTGACTCTCGAATCTGACACTGTTAACCTAAAATGCATGATAACTGTCACTGTTAACCTAAAATACATGACATGATCTTATATTTCCCACTTCCACGGAAAAACTAATTTCTCGCGACGTTGAATGAATAGGTAGGAAATTTTCATGAGAGTTTTGTTTTTATCATGAGAAAATAAGTCCTGTGATTTTATACGTTTCTCGATGAAATTAAATTTAGGCTGTTTTAAGTGATCATCACCATTATATTTTATGTAACGTTTCCAGCATTTAAGATAATAGCTGTATTCTTTCAAACTGAATTAGTTCAGATCAGTTCACTTGAGTTCAGTTGGTTCTAATTCGGATCACTTAGGGACAGGAGTGGAGGTAAATAAATTCGTTTGAAAGAATGTGCCAGTTCAGTTTAGATCGATCGAATCAGTTTGAAAGAATACCCCTAATGAGTCAATGAATCACCTCTTTATTCTTAGGATGTGGTCATTAATCAGTAGTAGGTATATTTCAATAAAGTACTTGTGAATATAGCAATCATTTATAACAGTTTTCAAATTGCTAATTTGGTTTTAAAACGACATGTGTTTACTTACAAGCTTGTAGTTCATGATGTCAGCAAAATAACTCTCCAAAATTGTAATCCAACAAAATTGATGTTAACTTTATAACGTCATAATTTTGTAAAATAGCGCAATACGTATTTTGACAAACATTATCACCTGGTGCCAAGGTAATTAATAAAAAAATTTTATCAATTCAATCCAGTCGCCATTAAAGTGCACAAACATTTTACCTATTTTAACAAGACAATATGGATCAATTTAAGAATGAAACGACGCTTAATAATAAAACAAAAGTGCGTGAATGGTACCTAATAAACAAGTTGCTTGTAGAGCGAAGGCCATTCGGATACAGCATTGCAGAGCATCTTACGGAAAGGAAGCTCGAATAAAACTATTTCATCGACCACCATTAAAAGATCTGTCTGTTAATGTTTCTACAGCAATTAGTCGAAACAATCTACATCATATAATAGGAAAATACATGCAGTGACGACGCAACAAAAATGCCTGTTATTTCAGGATACATTGGTAAAGTTACTGAAAAAGGCTCAAAACCAAAAATAGCAGTACCCTTTTCATAATTTACCAAATCAAAATTAGTATTGTTCAAAGTTTCGATTCGGCAGTGAAAAGAAATTGTAAATTATTTGATGATTTTCTCATAAACAAACTGATACATTAGTATTTGAAGGAGTTGTGAAACATATGAAAAACCTGCTCGAAAAGTTAGTCTTTCAAAAAATGTCATCCAAGGCTGAGAACAAGTAAAATTCAACATATAATCTCAAGTTAATGTTTGGTTTTAGAAAATACTGAAGCTTATGTACTGGATATTTACACTTTAGAATATTTAGAGGTGAGAATTATTATATCAATTTATTTATTAATTTTTTTGCTTAAGGGCATAATTTCCTATCAATTAACAATTGATTCAAAATATGTTACAAATAAAGACTCTTTGAAGAAATATAATGACTTTAGAGCTGCTGTTATTCACGCACTATAAAGTAATTGTAAGGTCGAATAAATAAATACCATAAAGGGATACAAATATTTGCAGGAATACCTAGACCAACTGATTTCGATTTTATTACATCAGTTCGTCTTTTGACCATATTTTAAATGCACAACTGTCCCTCTAGATATGTTTCAAATTGTAAGTTACGTTATAATGTGGATCGTTATTAAACTGGACAGCAACAATAATTTACCGTCAGTCAACAAACTGGTAAATGTGTAGCAATGCATATACCGCATCTGACTTTTTGGAAATAGAAAGGACTTTTTAAAATTTTCGATTTTAATCTAAACATATCTGATACTACTGTGTGCACAAATTTTTACATTATGAAACTGCAGAAGCTAATAATGTATGTATGTTCAAGTGTTTTATTAACTAATACATGTTAATTTCAGGTTCTTCCCAATGCTATAGAATATATTTTAGAATGTTACACACTCAATAACAATTTTTCGACGATTACTCCTTCGATGGAAGCTGCCGGGTGCGGTTTGTTTAGCTTTAGAAATTTTAAAATTGAAATCATGGAGCACATTATCAAATACTGTTGGGTACTACAATCAGCGCAATTGGAGAAGACATAATGCGCGATGCTAGAACAAATACACAAAATTCAAGATCCACATTATAAATATCGTTATCCTTATGAAAAATGCGCGATAAAGACAAACAGCAAGTTAGCATTGTTTTATTAAACAAACTAATAGCTTCCTAATTTTAAGTGATTTTATAATTTTGATTACGCTTTTAAAGAACATATCTTAAACTATTTATCTGTAATAAGCAACTGCCAAAGTATAATTTTTAGTTAGGGTTTGTATTTTATTTAATTGTTGAACATTTTTATATTTATATCGATTTTGTAATTTTTAGACCAAAGTAAATGCGACACAAATCTATTTGCAAATTTATATTTGTTCCAATTCATTGAGAAAGGGATACACACTTGTCTTTAAAATCTTCACAGCTTCTGTAAAAATAACAACCGGCGACATTGCTCCAACTGATTCAATATTAACTAAAAATCGAGATGTAATATCACCTCGTTAGAAATTTTATGTAGAAACTTACAAAATAAAATGATCTTCAATTTTAGTCATAATAACAGCGTCTTTTAAATCATACGTGCCTGAAAACGTTTCTGCTGCTGGAGTCGTATCGGGAATTATTCACCACGGCGACTTTTTCCTACACCTTTTGTATGTCTCAATCCAATGACGCCTGGAGAAAAACAACTTTGTAATCTTTCGGCTGCCTCCTCACTAACCTCCCTGGTTAATATTATCTGGTACAGTCGAGTAGAGCGCAGTTGCTAAAATTTAATCATTCGACAACTTATTGGCTAAAAACTTTTCGATAAACTAACCAACTGAGTGAAAATTTTGCGTGATCCCTTCCTATACCTTTAACTGCCAATAATTTTAAATCCAACTCGTGTCCAGGTACTCAATTTCGCTATTAAAATGTCTTCGTGCACAGGCCCAACATCACTCTCTTTAAAGGTGTCTGACTGAGAGCCTTTCGGTATCCACTTAATTTGTTTGGAATATACTGAAAGTATCCAAAATGATATCTGTAATATTTGCAGTTATTTGAACCATTGCTATTTTTGTAGATGTCATCTATTCGAGATGAGTCTTTGTTTTCATCTTTGCTTCGAGAACATTTTGATTTTTAATTCGAATTCTAACGTATCTTGGTCAGTATCTTCTGCATCTAAATAAAACATTTGCGGATTAATGGGAAAATTATGACAAACATGTGGAGCATGAGGAAAAGTGGTCGAATAAGGTGCAAGGGTGCTCATTTCCTAATTGCATAACCTTACCTAGTTGTTTAAAATGAAACATCCTTGGATCAGCCTTCAGTGGAATTAAACCTAATCTATGCGCTAAAAACTTCATCTTGTATAATCGAAGTGTTATTATAAATATGAACCTTTTCTATAGCAATGCTCGAACATCACTTAGCATTAATCTACGAAACGTATTTGCAATAAACGGATGTGTACCGATCATATCAAATTCCATTTCTAAACTTTCATAACACTATTACGATGCGAAAAGTTTTCTTAAATTTTTATATTAAACGTTTCATCTAGCACGGTTGGCCCGAAGGCAGATTCTAGAAATAATTTGGAATGAAAAAAAATTAAAATGTATGATATTTTACCTGTGTTATTTTATATTCCTTTAGAATTATTCTCAGTTTCTCGTCATTAATTGTATTCATTTTATTATTTAGTTACGTTTAGTTTAAATAGTTTTTGTGGTTTGAGTTATCAACTTTTAAACATGCAGGAAGCATAAATCGAATAAAATTAGAAAACATGCATACAAAACTATAAATGTTTGCACTATTTACTAATTTGTTGTTGCCTTTTTAAAACTAATTTAAATTAAACTATAAGGTAATTTTGCAGCTAAAAGTCAGAGGCTTGGCTAAAGTCCTTCATTGAATGCATATTTTTATTTATTAATTGTAAGTAATTGGCAATAAACAAACGTATTTATTTACTTTGTGCTTATTCAAATAATTTTTAGTTTAAATTTCAGCCATACCAATAACAGGCTGTAATACTAATACACATTAATTTATGGAAATCTAATCAGGTTAGAAGTTTCAAAATGAAAGAAAAATTAAAGAAGATTGTTTTTCGTGCAAAGTGATATCGATATGTACTTTCACAGGTATAGGTGGTTACTTAATCTATCTTAGTAGAAAGCAGTCCCCAGTTTCCAAGTATTCCTGGTTGCAATAGAATAGGTAATGTTCAGGTAAAGTAACGTCATTATGAACAATTTAATTTCAGGTGCTGCAGGTATTGGTGTAGGTGAAATGTTCAACAAATCCATATTTTAATTACATACGCAATTGTTTCAATAAACTTCATATGTTTTTGAAATACTCCTATAAGACCACAAAATTCCCATCCAGTAGTAAGAGTTTAAAGAAAAAAATCGTGTTTGGAATAAATTTTCTTCCATAAATCATAAAATTAATTCTTCATCAGCATCATATGGAATAGGAAGTTTTTACAATGTAAATAATGCATTTATTATTGATATTTTACCTAAATCTATTTATTAACAATTATCCTTTACAATTGGAATAAATAATAAAGGACCTATAGGAGGCATAATGCCCATCCATAAGTTGGCCCAACAAAAAATAATATATAGTAAATTCAAAAAATTAACGTCAACAAATTAATTTTTCTTTAGGATGTTTCTCTAGTACTGCAATAGAATAAATAATAACTGATTTCAATTCATTAGTATATTTAATAAATTAATTAGATGTATACATAAAAACATTAATGAGAAAAACTGCATAACACATTATGCATAAATCTTTATTTACCAACTTTTCCAGTTTCGTATCAGTTTTAGGATTCGCAGTTATACCTTGTACAGATACAATCAATTAATTCAATTTAGTTTGCAAATCTGTAAATCCTGTATATAAAGTAAACGAAGAATCTTTGCCGCTTTGTTTAATATGACATCACCTAAATCGTATCCCTTCATGGCATTTTCAAACGAAAGCAGTACCCTAAAATTATTATTTAAAAAAATTCTTACACGAAAGTACAGCGTCGCACCTTAATTACATAGTCTTCGGTTTTTAGCGCATTATTATTCAGTCGATTACATATTACTTTACTAACAGCCTTAAGGGTAATTAAAGAATTCGGATGGCGCTATTTTCAATATGCCTGCAATTTCTTTCACACCCATTTTCAAAGTCTTTACCACCAACTTCAACATTAATTTGGTAAAAGCAAACCTTATTACTTATAACCTACAATCAAGACGATCAAAGGGATTGTCAGCAACAACGATAGGGGTATCCAGAGATTTGTAGCCTCATTCGTTTCGCTTTTCATATTTAGATTCTATAATTGTATGGTTACAATTACTGTCACACTAAGTCACTACTTACTATTTTGTAAATATTCCTTTCTAACATAAAATTAATAAACCAATCTAATTCTATTAAATATTATCCTTAACTTTGGGCAACACAGATCCTAACTTATATTGTTCAAGATTTCTTCAGTTTGATGACTTAATATCAGTTATGATGAAGAATCGACTTTGTATTTTTATTTATTCTCTTTAGTACGCAATTACTTTCTGAATTCGGTTTCATCTAGAACAATTACTAATTAATGGTTATCAAAGTGTTTTTACCTTCCCGCTAATGGTATCAGCAGGGATATTGAAGAGCGGATAGTTTTCGTTTAAACATTTTCAGAAGTTAGTAAAATGTATTAATTTATTGTAATAAAATGTTTTTTAAATGTAAAGATCTTAACCTAAAAATATTAAAATAACGGAGTTATACACAGATGCGCCGGGTGACTTTTATTGTATGTGTGCAAATTGGATTACGACTGAGATTACAGATGTCACAAGTAATACTTTAATCGATGATTATGAATCTTATTAGTAATTACAGTATAACCAGTACTTTGTACTGCATCAATAATTTTTCTTCACCACTCATATTTACTATTATTTTTTAGTGCACTTGTCAGCAGGATGTACTCTGTCAATCTGTGGCTATGACGTCATGCCGCGCTCGTGCGAGTGTGCTTAAATATCCTTATGTCATTCTATCAAATGTGATTTTTCTAATAAAGTTTAGGGAATTTAGTCATTGAGATGTTTCCGAATGTCAATAAATAATAAAACCACTGAACAAGTAAACAGTTTATATTTATATTAATATTAGTCGGTGTCAAACAATCGTCAAAACATTATAGGTTAAGGTTCTTTTTATATATCGACTCTCGTGTCCCGGAAGTCATGTTCTGGTGTTTCCAAAACTAAAGTAAGCCTTATGCTTTTCTTTTGCAGAACATGGACAAACTTGTAAGTCTTTCCATGCCTGAACTGATCGTGTCAATTGGTAGATCTCATTTAATATAGAAAGCGTGTGACTTTTATTCTCTCAGTAGATTGGTCGTTTTGACGTGTTCATATTGATTGATTGATTTGAAAATTATGATCTAATCATAACAATTCAGTCCAAACTACAAGTTTTCATTCCATTGAAATAATGAAATTCTTTTGATTGTATTTCTACTTTTAGATTACAACGAGTGCGATATATACACCGTGTCCCACACAAGGCGGTTGGATCTTTATGGAGAATAAATCAATTTCATATTTTGCAATTTGTAAATTTACATAAAAAACTGTGCTCTTTCTAATAAAAATTTTCATCAAATTTTGCCATGAACGACAAAAGCAGATATAATAGGTGTATTTTAGCTTGTACATTTGTCAATTCTGACAGATTTAATTTCAACCCATCCAGTTTTGTACATTTAGAGTAGACGTGTGAATTTTTCATGGTCCACTTTGATAAATTTTTTGAATCACAGGTTATAATGATCATTGTACAACTTTCGGTAAAGTGAACATTAACTTCGTTATTTAAACGAAACACCCTATATATTATTTAAATATACTCAATATAAAATTCTATGAACATGATACCATATATTTGCCTATTAGAGTCTAAAGTTTTTACGTTATTCAATTTTTCCTAAATTTTATCGCCTACCTCAGGTACTATTTAATCGGATACTTAAAATAGTACTTTTAAAGAACATGCGCATTTAAAGCGTATTTAACGTTTACATGATATTATTTTCATTTTATTTTATTTTTTTTATACCGGAAATGAACTAAACAACATTCTTTCAAAATAATAGAATTATTGTATTAAAGAAAACAAAGAGAATAATTACAAACTACAGAATGTTACTTAAAACAAACCGAAATTAAACAAAACGTTCAAAAATGTGTTTAATAAACTAGATGCTGAACTACGTCAAGCACCACTAACTTTTTTTATACATATGTTCAAACAAAAATGTTAAAATGTTTAGAAACTAATGGGACACTTGAACACTTGTTAAAATGAGTTTGTTAAATTTCAGTTTGTTTTTAAATAATATTATTTAGTTGAATGCCTTATTTTCTTTGCTCGCTTTAATACAATAATTCTATTATTTGAAAGATTGTTATTTAGTACATTTCCGTCAAATAATATCATGTAAACGTTTAATACTATAATTTCAATTGCTCTAAACTAATGCAGATAGATACTGTATTATTTTCTGAATGAAGTGTTCTATGTTTTTCAAGTTTAAATATCATTTTACATTAATTTTGTAACACCCTGTGCAACAAACGATTTAAATTTGCATGTCTATTAAAAGTAGAACTATTTTAGTACTTACAGGCGACTAAAAATTTAGAAAAAAATTGAATAATGCAAAACGGTTGACTTGGAATAGTTTACAGAATTTTATATAAATAGTATATACATATATAAAATTTAAATAATATGGGGGTGTCTCAGATAAGGGTGGCAATATTTCAGGGTACATAGAGAAACTCCAGATTAGAGATTTGAGATAATAAATCTATGTCCGGAAATGCGTTGCTTCCGATATACAGGGCCTTGAAAAAATTCAAAAATTAATATGTTTTGTCTGTATTTTGAAAACGCGTTGATCGATTTTCTTAAAATTTCCAGAGTATGTCAAGCAAAGTATTGGTCATATTTATGTGCCAATCCGACTCTTCTAAAAATTTCAGGACCGGACTTTCGGTTTTCTCACTAGTTTTAAGAGAAAATACTTAGCACTCCACTGGTTTTCAAATATTGGAATCATTTTTCATTCCCAATCAATTTGGAAAAGAAACGCTCTTGTTTTTCTTCTCCGACGCGTCGTTTCCGCGAAAAATAAAATCCATTTGGATGTCTTTCAAAGAGCTCATTATCGAAAAACTTCAGGTGACAATAAAAACGTAGTGAACAATGAATATTGTCATGGCGACAGCGAAAACAAAGTTAATACCCAACTGGCATAGAGGTTTGAGTATCTTGTCTACCACCTGTTCAAAAAACACTTGACTATACAAAATTAAATGGATCAGTATACGAATTCTGAACGCGCAGATATGCATTTAATCTACAGGAAGCTCGTTGCAATGCCAGTCTGGCACGTAGGCTGTACTCGCAACGCTTTCCCAACCGCCTTTAATCGTCAAACATTTATAAAGATTGATCGGAATCTCAGAAATACTGGTGTTATGACGGTGAGTAGACCAATTAACATTCGCTCAAGTGAGACTTTCTTTCAGAAAAACTCTTTTATCAATTTAATTTCCCACTCAGTCAAAAATTAACGCGGCGTAATATTTTTCTAGAATAATAGAAGAGTGGGACGCGCTGGGCGATAGATGCGTTCGAAAATGAGATCTTGGTGATTGTCGAGGCACACAAACACCAGCACTCGAAAAATTGCGTCAGCTCTTGGCTGCAACAGAGCAGCTGTTCATCGGGTGTTGAAAAACAATCATCTGCATCCTTTCAAATGTGCAAAAGTGCAAGAAATTCTTCCTGGCGATGGTCCGCGGCGAATCGCGTTCTGTGAGTGGTTCCTAAATAAAACGGGACTAAATCATGACTTTCCGGGATTGATCCTGGTCACAGATGAAAAAGGATTCTCACGGGGGAACCTTCAATCCCAGGAAACAACCATGAATGGTCAGAGCAGAACCCTCACTCTCGGTTTGTAAGGGGTACCAGCAAAGTTTTCGGTGAATGTTTGGACAGAGTATTGTGGGCAATTTCCTGATTGGACCATATCTGTTACCTGCCAAACTTAACGGAAATAACTACCTCGCATTTCTTCAAAAAGTTTTGCCTCAACTAGTTGAAGACGTTCCTTTACAATTGCGGCAGGATTGGTTCCAGCAAGATGGCTGCCCGCACTATGCACGTGTTGTTAGAGACTATCTCGATCAAACCTACCAGAATAAATGGATTGGCTTCTGGCCCCATACCGTGGCCAGCTAGGTCACCGATCTGACTCCATGGACTTTTATCTTTAGTGCTATGGAAAAGATAGTGTATGCCACTCCGGTACAATCAGAAGAAGATTTAGTTGCAGAATTGTGATAGCTGGTGAAACTATTAGAAACGACCCTGGCGTCTTTGCGAGTTCGTTTATCTTGGGTTGAAAGATGTAGAAGATGCGTCCAGGTGCAAGGAGATCATTTCGAGCACTTAATTTGAAACTTTTTCAGTTTTGTTTTCGTTGTCGCCGCGACAATTATTCATTGTTCACTACATTTTTATTGTCACCTGAAGTTTTCGATAATGAGCTCTTTGAAAGACATCCAAATGGATTTTTATTTTTTCATGGAAACGACGTCGGAGAAAAAGAAAAAACAAAGAAACGTTCTTTTCCAAATTGATTGGGAATGTGAAAAATGATTCAATATTTGGAAAACCATTGGCGTGCTACATTTTTCTCTTAAAACTAAGTGAGAAAAACAGCAAGTCCGGTCCTGAAAATTTTTTAGAAGAGTCGTATTGGCACATAAAATGACCAATGCTTTGCTTCTCGACATACTCTGGAAATTTTAAGAAAATCGATCAACGCGTTTTCAAAATACCAGACAAAACATAATAATTTTGAATTTTTTCAAGGCCCTGTATATCGGAAGCAACGCATTTCGGCATGAATTGATTATCTCAAATCTCTAATCTAGGAGTTTCTCTATGTCCCACACTTGAAATATTGCCACCCCTTATCTGAGACACCTGTGTATAGGGTGTTTCGTTTTAAAGTAGCAAGTGAATGTCTACTGCACCGGTATAACCGAAAGTTGTACAATGACCATTTATATTATAGTTTTTATGTAGAAAATCTACAAATTTCCAAAAAAATTAAATTGATTTAAGCTAAATGCAATTTGTCTTTCATCATCACTGAGTATGAAAATTATATGGTTAATCTGAAATTTGCTCTGAATCTCTTACCATCACAGCCACTTGACTGACACTGAGTAATATGCTCCGATCGGTTGGAACACACCAACCATATCCCACATCCACACCAGGCGTGTCTACTCTTCTATGAGTTCCAGCTATCATATGTAATCGGCGTAACAAAAACAATCAAATAGAATTACTACAAATCTTTATTAATTTAAAGCTCGAACCACCAACATAGATTCACTCAAATAACGTCAAATCGACAATTCTTGACCGAATTGATAAACGTCGTACTCGAGGTGGGGAAAACTTGATACGGTTAGGTAAAAAATATATCAATGCTATCCATAGTGGAATTTATTTCAGTGACCATATTTCTGATTAAACTTCAATACACACACGTAATCTTCGGAAAAATTTTTCTTCTTCCTCATCCGATCTGTTACGAAAGTTTAACATTTTCGAGTAGTAGTTGGATTTGCACTTTTTAATTGTAGCATATGATCAATTATAAGCTGACAGATCCTTTAACTTTACCATTTTTTCATGCGAGGGCTATTTTTTTTCGCCCGATAGGTTGCTAAGTAAAGCTTTAGGGAAAACCAGCTACGCCCTTGCGTAGTGTCTCTGAATGACCAGTCATTCGCAGTTGTCATCTCTGAGTATAGTACGTATTGAACACATTAAACATGCTTCGAAAAATAGAGTGCCCCGACAAATATGAAGCCTTGTACGCGTGACTCTTCAACATCTTTGAGGGCCAATTCAAAACAAGAGAAGAGGAATGCAGCGTTTTGATACAGTCCTAATTCAGATTTTGATCTATTTTGGGTAACATTAAACGTTGGCTAAGATGGCAGAATTTGGCCACAGACCAGCATGGAGAATTGGTGAAAACAACAAAGGCGGCTGCTTTCTGTAACAAGTTTTATTATTAATTCATAAATACATTTTATCATTTTACTTTTCTTTTTATTAAACATTTTTCATCTATCAAACATAGCTTGTTTTATATGTTGTCATAACTACAACCGCCAACTTATCTATCTCTATATTTGTATCACTACTAAAACTAAACAACTCCTAACACTTTTTATGGCAAAGATATGGAAGTGGTTCATATCTATTGTTACAAATCTTATCGCTGTTTTTCTTATAGTATTCACAGCCGCTGAGATGAATAAGCAGCCAGGATCGAATTACACTTTGAATGGTATTAAGAGATTATTTATTTTTAAACAATTACGTAAATATAAGTCTGATAAATTCACAATATTACGACTTTATAATTTATGTCAACATTTTATACGGATGATCAGGGGTTACTACAGCATTTATTGTGGTGCTGATGATTGCTAGCAATTTTCTTTGCCAAGTTACAGTAATCACCTTTGCTAAAAATTGTAACTGTATCTACAATATAATTTATTATTTTGAATTATTAACGTTTCCAATAAATAGATCGTTCAAGAAGCCTGTGACAAAGAGAATAAAAAATGTGGTCTGCTATTTCTGGGTTATTTATTTATTGTTTCTACACCGTGTAATAAGTAAGGGGACCTACTTGAGGCGCATTACCTTGAAAAAATTGTAAGTTCAAAAATTAAAAAATAATTATTAAATTTATATGTGAACGCCGTTTTGGGCAAAACTGGCAAGGGTAACTATCAAATGATATTTTTATTCATGTATAATAAATAACAAACAAATTTTACTAGAGTGTCAACATAACAGGTACTAAAATATTATAGTTCAAAAATAAAATATTCAAAATAATAAACTCAAATACAATTATTCGAATACAAATTCAATTCATGACAATTTTACATTCAAGAACGATTCTTATAATACTGTTAACTTTAAAAATTAAATTAAAAAAAGTCGATGTAACAAATTGAAACTATTTCAAAAATAATTAAACGTAGTAGAGTTTCTGTGATGTGTCATTTTATGAGTTTTAAACATTATTGTATGTAAAATTTTACAGAACTTAAAACGTAAATTCAATATTTTTACAGTCGCATTTTGTTTATGGTGTTAATATTATTCCATCATTGATTGCAATGTCGAAAATTATGATTTTGAAAAGTTAAAGAGTTGTAAACTTTTAATCATTTACGAAAAAAGTATTGAAAATTTTAAAATATTTTTATATAACAGGTTAGAAATAATCTGGAGTTATCAAATCAAATGTTACAAGTTTTAATGTTCCAAAAAATGACAAGTCAAAAATTTTCTAATGTCATAAAAATTAAACGGTCATTTATTACAAACTGTTATACAAATACAATCCCATAATTGCGATAAAAAATTGAAAATCAAAGGTTTTAAACATTAAAAAATTCATATATAAATAGTTGAGATTTTTAATCATTCACAGAACAAGTGTTAAAAAATTTAAGTATTTTTATATAACAGGTTAGAAATAATCGAGGTCTATAAATCCAAATGATACAAGTTTCTATGTTCTAAAAAACGACAGGTCAAAAGTTTTCAACTGTCATAAAAATTGAACAGTCATTTATTTCTAACTGTTACAGCAACACAAGAAGAATCCCAAAATTACGAAATTACAATAGTTGAAAGTCAAACATTCTAAACTTTAAAAATACTCATGTTCAAATAATTGAGATTGCAATTTTATGATAGGTGAAAAATTATCAACAGTCATAAAAATTAAGCAATCATTTATATCAAATTATTCTGTAACGAGAATAAGCGAAATCTAAATATTATAAACTTCTAAAAGTTCAGAGTTATAATTTTTACTTTGAATAAATATTAATGTTTAAATAATTAATGTTGCATTTTTATGACAGGTCAAAAATTATCAACTGTTATAAAAATGGAAGTCATTAGTTACAGACTGTCATAGAAATTGCGAGTCCTCTGGCGGCGAGTAGCCGGTATTATACTTAAGTAGCGTAGTCGCGCGAATCGCGGCGCTGTGAAAAGGAGGTTATGTTTTGGTTTTGTGTAAACTTATAAAAACATTTAAGGGGTAAGTACTTGCATTTTATTGTAATGGTTTCACTTGTGTTATTATTGTACATCGCAATTGTTTGTTCTATGGTTTGTTGTTAGTGGGGCTAAAAGGTTGGGTTCACAAAGCATAATACTGCAGGTTTTTTCTAGTATAACTTTCTTTCACCAAATAAACTGGGGCATACATTGCATATAGAACCATTCAAACGTTATTTATACTAGAAAAGGTACTGCACTAATACAAGTTCAATTGGTTAGTCGGTTAGTTAGATATTACTTTATCCCAGGACTTTTAGCCCCAAAATTTTCAAAATTGTTTAATTATGTCTGTTTTAAATATTTGTGAGTACATATTGCATTAGGAACTGTAAATTATTATCTGTTGTAGTAATATGGCAGTTAATTTGGTAAAAAGAAGGATAAGGTTGCATTTGCGAGAAGTTGGGCGATTAGTTCATTCAGGCAATTACAGCTGTTTACCAATATTATATGAATGTGAACGTAATATGGAAAGAATTAGAGCTAGATTAGATGAAGATACGTACAGAGGAATTCAAGTTTGTATAAATGAGCTGAAGAATATCTGTGATGCAAATAGTACTACATTAAATTCTGATGAATCCTATTTTGCACAAACTGAAAGGAGTGGTAATTTTTAGAAATGTGTTGATTAATAATTTTTATACTGTTTCATTATAGCAAGTGGGCGCCCACGATTTAATATAACCGTTGACCAACTGAAAATGCTGTATCAGCAGGGTTATTCTGCTACAAAATGGCAAAGCATTTTAAATGCAGCACCAAAACTGTATATAGGCATTGCTATAAAATGGATTGTTTTTAAAAAGAGATATTCTCAGATCAGTAGAGAAGATTTATATAATGTGGTACAAGCATTGCAAGAAAGATGTCCCAATGCAGGAGCAGTTGTAAGTTGAATATTAGGTTATTATTTTTCATTTTTAAATTACCATTCTTCTAGTAAGAGTTGTGTTTTATTTTAAATGGAAATTTAAATAATATTAAATGCCATTCTTTTGAGGTATCAGTTATTATGAATTTTGACAGGGGTAGAAGCCATCATTCATGCTTCAAAAAAATTAGTTATTGTATTTAGCTTAGCTGCATTTGGAAAATCTTTACAACTTTGCCATTTTCTCATAGCATTGTTTTTTTGTTGACATTTTGCTTAATTTTTTTGTAGATGATGGATGGTTACTTAAAGGCAGAAGGAGTCTATGTTCAAAGACGCAGGATAAGGAAAACTTTAAACGATGTTAATCCGATGGGTGTGGCTAAGCGTTGGAGCCAAACTATAAAACGTAGAGTCTACAAAGTTCCAACTCCAAATTCATTATGGCATATGGATGCACATATGAAACTTTCTAGGTAAGTAACTTAGTAGCAGATAACAATTACGTTTGGAATCCATAATTGAAAGTTGTTACATTTTCCTGCAATAATAATTAATGGTTTTCATTTACTATAAATATTAATCTATGATTTATATAATTATCTTTGTTTTTCTATTAATTTATATTTTTACAGATGGGGTTTTGTGACACACGGCTGTATAGATGGATACTCACGTACAATAATTTATTTATCCTGTGAAACAAATATAACAGCAAACACAGTTTTAAATTTATTTGTTCCTGCAATTAATAAATATGGCTTACCTTCGAGAGTTCGGTCCGACCATGGTTTTGAGAACTATTTTGTCGCAGTTCTAATGAATTCAATTAGAGGAGTTCGCAGAGGAAGTCATATTACAGGCAAATCAGTTCATAACCAAAGGATAGAAAGATTGTGGAGGGATGTTTTCATTCAGGTTGTTGATACATATTATAAAACTTTTTATAACATGGAAAAAGAAGGCATTTTAAATCCAGAAGATTTACTTCACCGTTATATCCTACATTTATTGTACTGCCCAATAATAAATAAACATTTAGAAGAATTCAAAAGGGCTTGGAATTACCATAAAATTCGCACTGAAGGAAACAGGTCTCCAAAAGAATTATGGATCAATGGATTTTTACACAATATAAATTCGACCTATACTGCAATAACTGAATTAACCAGTAATCATTTTGTTAATATGCACCAACGATTACAAGCGGTTTATGGACAGCGTTATGGATTGCAGATTACTCCATTAGCAGAAGATATAAATAACATGCAAAATAATGTAGAAATAACCAATGAACAAGAAAATCATATTAGTGGTTTATTTAGTCGAAATGATTTATCGGATACTGATAAATTCATTTTAGGCGTAGAACATCTTTCAGGACATAATTAATGTATCTCACGTGGATGCAGCATTGTATGTTTCTTTACATTCTAGGGTTATATGAAATTTGTTATAATTTAATTTTTTTTCGTTCGATATGTAAGTAGATTCTAATAAATAGTGTTTTCATTAGATTGTAAATTCACTTAAGGGCGGGATACTACCTTTCACCAATTTAGAATCCGTAAAAGCAAAATCGGTTTTATTCACATGACAGTATGTAAAGTATAACTTGTAAGGGGTGCATTGCTCACAGAAATTCTCACGTGACCAGTCCTTTACACTCTGCGACTAGAAAAACCAGCGCATTAATATTGGTAGTTCTAATTTGTTCAAGTTGAAAGGGACTGCTAGTAGACAGTTTTATCTTATCATAGTCAACCAGAGCTGGAAATGGTAAAATTGTCTCTAGCTTGTGACTGTTTATGACTAAACTAAACTATGTAGTGTTCTAAAATTCAATTTTTAGAAAAAAGCTTTATTGTACTGACATATAACAACAAAAATAAAACTAAACTAATAGTTAAAAACAATGCAAATTTACTTTAAGTTAATTAAGAACAGTCTAGATGAACTAAAGTTGTGTATACTGATATGAATATTCAGATCCGAGGTAAATATTCAAATTACGTTTAAATTCTTGATAGGTGTTGTTAACAAATCGATAATTCCAATGTATTACTACACGTATGGCTGATAGGTCTTATCATTAGCCCTGAAATGGTTGTAAATGTAATGATGATTTCATCTGGTAAAGTATAAGATCCCGTTATAAAAATACTAGTTGCTGTAAAGCGTCACATGACAATGACCTTATGTACATATGGAGGTAATATAAAATATTTTGTTCCTCATTAGTTAGGTCTGCTTTAAAAGGCCTTATAATTTCAATCACTTTTTCCGGTGTTAATTTCTGGTAAGATAGTAGTTTTTCACTATCTTCAAATTTAACTTACTCCAAAATATCTCATACCGTAAGGGATGAATCCCTTTCTAATTTCATCTATTAAATTGGTTGGTTTTACGATCAAATTTTCCTTCGCAATTGATAAAATTTGTTCACAAAATTCGGTGGGAGAAGGGTTTTCGTTACAATTTATAACAGGTAAAAATGATATCAAATCATTCCTTTCGATCTTATCAATTGATTAAAATCATTTAAACCTTTTTTAAAAATTCGCTTCATGAACTGTCACATATTTTAAAAATCATCTAACAGAATTTCATCAGATATGATTGCATCAGCATTTCCCAGTTTTAATAAAAATGATTTGGAAAACCTAATTGGCAGACTTCTAGTTAGACATACACAATGGTCAAGAATTGTACCAATAGTGACGTATTTTTGCAATTCCCTACGCTGTCTGTGTAATGGCAAAATGGTATTAATACATTCTCCCCAGCAAAATAAGATTCTTCTATTTTGCTGAAGAAGATGGTATATACTTCTTTAGTAAGCCCTCCACAATCTGCTCCAGTTTCATGCTCAAATATAATTTGTGGACGTTGTGTGGGTAGGTTTTCGTCTTTATAATGTTCAAACATTTCCTGAACAACATTATCTCGATTAAATAGTAGTGTCGGCATAGTGTCTTCATTTGAAATTATTGGTATACCTAAAATCAAACCTGGGATCAGTTGCAGTATAAACTATCATATTGATTATAAAAGACATGATGCTTTAGAAATGTTTGTCCTTTTATGGCTTTTATAATCAAAAATAAAAAGGAATTATGAAAGTCAGGATAGATGCATTGGGATCTGCGTCGTTTATTTAACAGCGCATGTACTTTAGAGATACTTATACACGAGCATCATATTTTCATAATTGTTAACGTCGAGAGTTGGGTTTTAAACGATCAAGAGCGAATTGAAAAGAAGCAACTCGAAGAAACGTTAAGATTTTAACGGTTCAACGACCACCAGTTCCATTAATAATTTTCAGTTTCATAAAACAATACAAAAATTACATAGTGACTGCAATCTACTTTATGTTGTCAGCTTGTGTATACATACAGGATGTATTTTCAACATTTTATTAAAACTTACCAATATCGTCTGTGTCTATCTCTTCATCAGAACTAAGAATTACGTTGCCCACTGTTACTGTTGTACCAGGTGTCGTACTTTGAATAGAAGCAGTTGCATCAACTCTAACACGTGAGGTTGAAGCAACATCAATCTGAGAACAAAAGCTTTGTTAACGAATCTAAGCACTACACCAACTTTTAAAGTTGTGGCCCCTATCAAGTGATAAAATGTGTAGGAATTTAATTAGTATTTGTATGATTTAAATCACGTCAATGATTCTACCCCAGCGTTTCTCAAACTATGGATTGCGACCCAAATGTTGGTCGCGTTAAAAATTATTTTTGTCCCGTATGAAGCTGTGCGAAATCCAGTTGTACTACAATTTCTAAAGCTTATAATTAATTTGGGTCGCGCGGTATTCAAACATAAAGATGTTGGCACGCTAGTCGAAAGTTTGAGAAACGCTGTTCTACTCTATGGGTTCATTACTGTTAATTAAAGATTTACCTCTAGTCACTGCTGACATTTCCAATAAGAAATACATGTGTTTATGCCATTGATCGACTTTGATTTTTGTAATTGAACACAGGGATAAAGTCGTGTCCGTTAATGAGCATGCCTGCGTTTATGTCATTAAATAAACGCGTTTAAATTTTTGATAAAATCTGTTTTTAATTATTTGAATTTTCTCTTCTTTCAATACAAAGTGAGCGATTCGTTGCAATAACAGTTATTTGTGTAATTAGTGCAACAGATATGCTTTTTGAACATGTTGCACACAACATTTTTCTACGATATAATTATTTTTGCATTTATTTAGAAATTTTATTTTAACGACAACATAAACATGATAAACTAAACTTTTATAGAACTAGTCTACTTTTTTTAAATTAATTTCAATTTTAATTTCGCAATTAGATTAATTTGTAATAATAATTGAAAAGTTTTCACTTCCAGTAAATGTTTGAATTTTGTTTTTAGTGAAGGTCTCAGGTTCTTCACTTAAAACAAAAAAAACAATATTCTCTACCTCATTTCTCTAGCTAACCATTCAATACCAGGCAAGTGATGCAACTTATTATTTAATGTAATCCACGAAACAGAATTTCTCTGGTAAGTTTGGTTGTTATTTGCTATCTGTAATCTGATCTAGGTATTTTTTGCACTAGTGCAAAAAGTTAAACTTTGGTACGGTAGGATCGTAGAAAAAATTTTTATTTTAAAGTATTTAAATATTGACATAAATCATGCATGATATTATTTCTATGTTCAATTTGGAGAAGTAGAAATGTATTAAGACATATACATATTGGGTGTAGAGCTAAAATGGAGTCAAACTTAATAGAGTACTTAAATAACGAATTAAATTGCATATGCAACTAGATGCAGATAATAAATTAATTTTGCTACATCCAAACTAGACAAAAACTATGTCTGATATTTGTTTTATTAACCATTCTTGTATAAAAATATTTGTTTTATTTTAATCACTTACGTTGTTGTATTGAATACGGCTATTTCCTCTGATATGAACATTTCTCCTCACTCTGGCATTGGCTGATCTTTCTGGAGTAATCGTTGCTATTAATGATAAAGTATAAAAAATAATACAATTTTAGTAGAAAATATTCTTACAATTTGTTTCTCTTTCCTCTCGCCTTGCAGGTACAATATTTGTAGTTGCTGAATCGGGTAAATCCCTATTTGGCATAATAATAAGGACCCCTTGGCCAGCTGCCTCCTTTAGTTGTTCAGCCGTTTGTATTGAATTTGCATCAAGTTTTATTATTCTTCTTTGTCTATTACAAATACAAAATTTAAAACCTGTCAATCGCAAAGGTGCTTCAGGAAAAATTGAACAAATGTACTCTTCCAATTCTGCCATTTGCCACTGCCTGTTAATTGCCACTTCTTCCTTTGCATACCCTGCAATACAAGACAAAATAAAAACACAGATACAAATTGTTTTAAAAAGTATAAACCTACTAGATTAAACAGTATGAAGTGACATTTTCTATTTTAGTGTAGTGAATGCTACAGTGCAGTCACTGTCAAAAGTACACATTGATTCATAGATTAAATACATATATTTTAATAATTCATAAATTTCGATTCTGCGCTGTTAAGAAATGGTGAAACATGTAAATAATAGCGTCTAATAACTCGGTATTTCCCTAAAAATCTTATCCGTCCGACGAAAATTCGATTATGAGCAATGTATACTTTTGACAGTGAATGCACTCTAACAGGCATAATCATCAAACAAACATGACGTGATATATTATACTGTAAATGAGACTGGTCATAACCTTCTTACTTAAAATTAACACCTATGACTTTAAACCAGGATAATTAAAACTTATCAAACGATCCACATGTTCGCCATGGCAATCATAGTAGTAACTAAATTGATAAGAATATTTTATTAGCTACTCAATCATACAATCCTATTCTACTTGAGTAACATTACTAAAAAGAACTTACCATATCCTGATGCTGATAGAAATTCGATTTCTGACGTAGTAGGAAAAAAGTCTGCATTAGCTCTTTTTAATAGTAAAATCTTCTTTTTCCATAAGTCTTTTTTTTCTTCCACTTGAACTTGCAGCTCTTCTAAATGACCTCCTAGTTTGTTGAACGACCCTGCTGAAATCATCATCATCCGAATCACTTTGAAGCAAGTTAACGGCATTACTTATTGCAGCCATAGCCCTTTGTTCTGCCATAGCCTAAAACTTATTTAATCTTATATCAATCAATCATAGTAAAACAGGATAACTGCAGCGTTTTAATTATGAATTAGAAAAAACACCAAACAAACTGCAGTTCTTATTCTATAAAAAGAAACATATTTAGATAACAATTTTAAAGTTATGTACAAGTTTCATACTGTAGATGCTAGCTCAATCGGAAGGGTTAAGAATTATGTGTCATTTATATGTATTACTATTTTGACCTAAGGTACTACTTAATTACAGAACGCATTCTTTCTGACAAGGCAATGATACATTGGAACGGTATGGTAAAGTCAAACAGAATATATTATACGTAGAAACTTGAAAAGGTAAAATTTACTTGAATCAACTTTGTGCAAGAACAATACACGAATAGGGAATGCGATTACAATAAAAAATTAAAGCATTATAATAAAATCCTACTACTTACCTTTTAACAGTTTACACGTTTACACAAAACCATTACAAAACCAAAACCTTTGTTTTGTCTTAGACCAAACTCAATACATAACCTTTTCAGCAGATTTACCGCGCCGCGATTCGCGCGACTACGCTACTTAAGTATAATACCGGCTACTCGCCGCCAGAGGGACTCGCAATTTCTATGACAGTCTGTAACTAATGACTTCCATTTTTATAACAGTTGATAATTTTGACCTGTCATAAAAATGCAACATTAATTATTTAAACATTAATATTTATTCAAAGTAAAAAATTATAACTCTGAACTTTTAGAAGTTTATAATATTTAGATTTCGCTTATTCTCGTTACAGAATAATTTGATATAAATGATTGCTTAATTTTTATGACTGTTGATAATTTTTCACCTATCATAAAATTGCAATCTCAATTATTTGAACATGAGTATTTTTAAAGTTTAGAATGTTTGACTTTCAACTATTGTAATTTCGTAATTTTGGGATTCTTCTTCTTGTGTTGCTGTAACAGTTAGAAATAAATGACTGTTCAATTTTTATGACAGTTGAAAACTTTTGACCTGTCGTTTTTAGAACATAGAAACTTGTATCATTTGGATTTATAGACCTCGATTATTTCTAACCTGTTATATAAAAATACTTAAATTTTTTAACACTTGTTCTGTGAATGATTAAAAATCTCAACTATTTATATATGAATTTTTTTAATGTTTAAAACCTTTGATTTTCAATTTTTTATCGCAATTATGGGATTGTATTTGTATAACAGTTTGTAATAAATGACCGTTTAATTTTTATGACATTAGAAAATTTTTGACTTGTCATTTTTTGGAACATTAAAACTTGTAACATTTGATTTGATAACTCCAGATTATTTCTAACCTGTTATATAAAAATATTTTAAAATTTTCAATACTTTTTCGTAAATGATTAAAAGTTTACAACTCTTTAACTTTTCAAAAATCATAATTTTCGACATTGCAATCAATGATGGAATAATATTAACACCATAAACAAAATGCGACTGTAAAAATATTGAATTTACGTTTTAAGTTCTGTAAAATTTTACATACAATATTATTTAAAACTCATAAAATGACACATCACAGAAACTCTCTACGTTTAATTATTTTTGAAATAGTTTCAATTTGTTACATCGACTTTTTTTAATTTAATTTTTAAAGTTAACAGTATTATAAGAATCGTTCTTGAATGTAAAATTGTCATGAATTGAATTTGTATTCGAATAATTGTATTTGAGTTTATTATTTTGAATATTTTATTTTTGAACTATAATATTTTAGTACCTGTTATGTTGACACTCTAGTAAATTTGTTTGTTATTTATTATACATAAATAACAATATATGTTGAAAATTAAACTTAGTTCTGCCCAAAATGGGTTGCACATTTAATTTTAATTTTTTAACTAATTCGCTCTCATTAATTTTCACTAAGCAACTGTCCAATGTGAAAAAATTCAATTTTAAAAATTTCTATTAATCTTTAACGACGTCAATAACATTAAGTGTATCTTTTAAGAACACAATTTTAACTAAGTCAGAATTTGGACTTATCAATCTTTTTATGTATTCTGCATTAGTAACTCTATTTAAAATATTAAATAAGAGAAGACTTAATATGCAGATAATTTGCAACCAAAATTTTACAAGTTAAAAAACTTCAAACTGAATTTAAATTCGAATAATTTTATTTTAGTTTAATGTTGTGCATCTTTGATTTTTGAGTATTAAGATTTTAGTACTCTTTATTTTGACAGTCTTGTAAATTTGTTCATATTTTATTACACATGAATAAAATTATATATCGGTAATTACAGGGTTTTTGTCCAAAACGGCGTTCCATACATTTCGAAAATAAAATTGTTAAAGGTGGCTTATACCTCTCTGTGAAATTATTAGTTAGATATTGAAAGTTTCCTTGTAATGACCAACTTGGTGACCAAGGACTTTTTTTGTTAGAACACCCTGTATTATACAAACGCTACACTACAAAGGTAATTAAACCACAGTATGTATACTGTGTTGAAACATACCACTATAAAAGTAACAACTTAAGCTTTCAAACAAATAATAACAGACTCCGTATTTCCTATTAAGATTTTTGAAATGGTGACTACCTCTGCTCTAGGGATGATTTATTATCGTATTGTAGTCGAACCAAATTTTGTCTCTTTTCTATTAAAATTTAATTCATCTGGTTTTCTCGTAATTTGGTCAGTATTTTTTTAGTTTGAACACCCTGTATAATGTATTGTACATTCAGCAGTGACCAAGCACGCCAACATCCGTTTCTTTCAATATTGATGTTGAACATTGATTGTGAAGATTGATAATATTGTTAAAAAAAGAAATTGAAGATTATCTGTAAATTAAAGTTATTGAAGTTTTTACACTATGTATTTTTTTAAAGGTAATTTACAGAAAACTCGATAAAAGTATGTATGTTTGGCGTTTTACATATAAATGTCAAAAATGTGTTCTATAATTATTTTACAACATAACTAATGCTAAAGAGAGTAATTTGATTTGCCTCCGACTGTTCTTGTAACATCTTCGGGTATATAAAATAGTATGAAATTCAATATTAATACATATTTTAATTATCTATCGTTTTTCATGTAGCATATTCTGCTTAAAATAATTTGAAAGACAAATATTTGAGAATTTGCATTTACTTATATTATTATATTATTCATAGTAGTTTTTACTTTATTTATTTTACTCTTAACTTCCTTTTAACGATGATATCCCAAAATTTCAATAAAATTTTGCAATAAATCTATTTTGGCTGCACTAACAATAAGATATTCATAAAAGGATATATGTATACAGGGTGAATCACCATCAACGGGACAGATTTATCGCAAAACAGTAAATGTTTTACAAGTTTTGTTATTTTAGTACCTTTCAGGTTGATAAATTTTACTTTTTAAATTATTTCGAAATAGTTATGTTTTTTCTTGCGTTTTTTGATTGCCTGTAAAAAATAAGAAGTACTTTTATAAAGGTTTCCTATACCTAAATACAGAGCGTTCTAAGTTACGTCAACTTTTCTTAAAATATGGAGTATTAAAAAATATATATCTTCTAATCCAACAAATCATAACAAATTTACTTTTACGTCTTAATAGTTGCATATTAGATTAATATATTCAATCAGCAAATATTAAACATCTCTTTACAGGGTGTTCAGAATTTACAGATTAATAATTGGATCATTCAATATGTAATATGAGCCTTATTTTAAATAGAACACCCTGTATTTTATTATTTCATAGTGTTAACAAAAAAAGTCCTCTTTCGAATGATATAAGGGTTACAGATTTTACGCAATTTACAATTTTCTTAAAATTAATGGTAGCGAGAGATTTTAAACAAAATACATACGTAATCTAATCGGTTAATATCATTTTAAGTCCATAAATAAAAATTTAAACGGTCATCATAATCGTTTTCTGTCAAATGCTGATGTAGCGAATGTGATACAGATGATAGTGGATTTTCTTAACCATTCTTCTCACACTCGTTTGACTGATCCCTAAATTATCCAAAAAACATGTAGTACTTGTATAAGGGTTTTCATTGACAGTTGCGACACTTTTCATAATGCGAGAGATTTTAAAACAAAAAATGCATACGTAATTCAATTAGTTAAGAACATTTTAAGAGATTACAGTCTGATAATCACATGAGTTACAAAAAATCATTTTTCGTTACATACAATATTTAAAAAAAATCAGTTAAAAAAAGGAATTAAACCTATTTCGAATTCAAATTCTAATCGGGTGTGACCGATGTTACCGTTACGATTTTCAAAACAAATGTCGAAACAAACTCACAACCCAACCTGCAAAAGTACGTCGACAGGACATAACTTTTTAGTCATTTATGACTACAGAGAGGTCCTAAAATCCGGTCATAAAGACGTGATAAATGACGTGTGAATATCGCAGCGTAAATGACGTCATTCTGTGACGTATATAAATGGTTATTTGTATGACGTTTCTGTAACGTGAATTTTATTCTTTATTATGACGTCATAACTTTGGCAGTCGGAAGTGGAGAATAATACGCATTTGGTAGTGATTAACATTATATTAAACACAATAAAAAACAAAACCTCACTTAGAGGAAAAACAAACAAGTAAACTTAATATCTACAAGTACAGACAAAAACATTTGAGCCCACATATTGCGCAATCGGCCATTGTGTGCGGCCTTCTACAAGTTAAATAATATAAATATCAATTTTACATTACTTTTAATAACAACAATAAAAATAACAAAATGAAAAAAATAAATAACTAAGATAAAAATGTATACCAAATATACCTAAGATATGTATTATTGGAAACGAAATCCAATCATCTTTAGTTGAAGGGAATAATATGCACTTACATATTATTTTATCAATTGACCATAGTTCTACTGTATTTATCTTTCTGATAATAGTAATGTTCAGATATTTTGATTCGATATGATATTCATAAAGAGAACACAAGAAAATACATTTGTTTCCAATAATAAACAGATTTCCATTCTTGTTTCTTACAATATTTATTACTTCCATTACATGTGCTGCATTGCAGAATTTTTTCACTAAACAGTAGCTATCTGATCTACTGTGAGAATTAGTACATAAAATATCACTGCTGTGGAAAAAGAAGTTTTTTAAATTGCACACATTCGTCAATATTATCAGTCAGATCAGTCAGGAAACGGGTTCGTATTAGATGATACTACGTATGTTTAAATTGTTGATTTCGCTTACCCGTCGGAATATTTGTTCTAGAGGTTTACTAGCAGACTTAACCATTTGTTTCAATTTACCTAGGTAGTTTTCTAAAGGGAAAGTGGAGAAGTTGTCTAAAGCACCATACAACTCAACATCGTCCGTAGGATGTCACAAAATGTGTATATTATATATTAAAAATAGCACTCTGTACAACTTTTCACAGTGATTCACAAATATCAACAACAGCTCATTTGGTAACTTTAAACCAAATTTTTTAATATGACTGTCTAAAACAAGTATGCTTATTGCAGAATCAAGAAGTAAAAAGTTTTCATAAACATGTATTTTTAAGAACGACGAGACCTACATATAGTAAAAATGTTCGATATTCAGTAGTCTTCCAACGAGGTAAATCTGACAGATTTCTTGGTTTTCTGTTGAATTCAACAGGTATATACTTTTTAAAATTCAATAACAGTTCAGAAATATTCTGAGTTAAATTTCTAGGTAATCTAGTTTTCAGTCGACCACTAATCCAAGTGTTTAATAATTTTCGAACCACACCAAGGCAACTGTTGTGCATATAATCAATTGTAAACTTCAAAACTAAACCTATATTCAATTTTAACAAAGGAGATTCACCAATACGATGGTCCTCGTCTTCTTGTAAAAGAAAAGATGTCTGTTCTTTTACAAGCATAAGTACTCCTTAAAATTACTCGTCCATCAACATAGTCTCCATGTTCAGTGCATTTTTCGCAGCTGGAGTATCGAATGGGATTTTATACATTTTAAATATGCCCGGGCGGGAGCATCACAAACGAAACTTTGAATATCGATAAAGTATTTTTTATTCCGATAATGTAAACCTTCCTTTAATAAAGTTAAAAGTTCTTCCACAAAATCATGTAAAAACAATTGTAAAGGAACCGGCTTAGACGAACCACAAAATATTCCTATTAAAAATGAGTGACACTTTATGTTTTTTATCAGGCCTAAAATTGGCCAGAATTAAACAGATAAACTATTAAAGAGTGGTAAACCATCTATTTAAAACTGATGCTTAATCTGTTTGTTGTTATTTTTGTATTAGATAAAAATAAGATTAGATTTCTTTGAATACCAAGATGACAGTATTCCTCATTTTGTAAAGATTTCTTAATTAGTTTTGTTGGAGTCTGTAAAAATGTTTTAAAATCCAAAGGTAACTCGGGATGATCTGGTGAAAGAGCATGAAGCAAATCTGTTAGTGCAGAACGGGAAATATTATGTTGAATAACTGCCCAATGCTGCAATCTTCCAACTAATGTGTCAGAAATTTGATAATCAACATTTTTGCTATACAAACGAGTGATGAATCCTCACTATTTTCCAAAAACTATGTTGAACAGTTTCTAGTATTTACTTCAGAAGAAGCATGAAAATGAAGGGCAGTTTGAAGATGCAATAATTCATTGCAGACAGTTTGTGGGTGCAACAGTTCATCATCCATATGTACATAATTGGTATTATTTTTAATTGCTTTCTCTTTATGTCTAATATTAATTGCTCAAGAGCAGCACGCTTATTTCTTAAAAACTGACGTTTCCCAACAATGTGATTTGATTTCGTTTCCATATTATTATTTACATGCAACTGTGGAAAGGTAAGAAATTTAAATATACTACCGCGTTTCTCCTTGAGCGTACGTTGCGGAGCATGCTTCAACCATATCTTCACCAAATCCTCTATTTGCTTTACTGTTACATGTGAAAACTTGTTTTAACGGCATCTGCAATTGTGAAGTCATTTTTATGCATTTCATAAAATCAAATATTAAAATACTTACTGACAATTACATCTTGTAACTGTAATTCTGAAAACGCTTTCTTTGCTGAACGTTTTCCATAAAAGTTATATTTTGTAGCCAATACATTAGTCAATAAACATTTTAAAATTCTGTTTGTTAACCCTGTGACATCCTTCCCACCTAATGATGAAAGGTAGAAGGCCTACAAAATACAAACATTTCAAAAGTCTTTAATAACAATTTATGGGCTGTTAACTTTTGCAATAGGCAACTCAAGGTCACAAAATAAATCTACAAAGTAACACTATACTATAAACAATTTTGTCTTATTTACCAAATGCAGCACTTTATTCGTAGCAAGATAAGTTTCCAGCGTATCAAGATCGCTTTCAGTTGTAATAGGAAGTTGAACTGGTAGTTCTGGCAATTTGTGTATTGTCTTGGCACCTTTGGTAAATATTCTGTAAATATTTCAGTATTTCCTTATTTTGCTCTTGAATAACCACTAAAGTATTCAGAACTGCTTCCTCAAAAGCTGTAATAAGGTACACCGTAGATTATGTTAAACAGATAATTTAAATTATACGTGTTCTAGTTGAATTTAATGTTTGAGATGACAATGAATGGGTATTTGCAGCTTCTCAATTACTTAAGAATGATAACGGAGTTGACGAAGTTGATCCTTAAAACGTAAGAAAAATATGCAGCTATTCACAAATAACATATATCTTACTAGTACTAGTAGTATGACGAAGTTGTAGCAGTAGGTAAACACTTTCCCGGTCCTTCTTCAAAATTTTAGAAGTAGATATTCCTAAAGTGAAAGCAAAATTAACTTATAAAAATTTCAAAAAGTTAAAATCTAGAAACTTACCAAAGAAATAAGAATTAAAATGTTGTGGTTTTGGAGGTCTTGATAAGGAAGTTGATGTATTCTCTATGTTCACAGTTTCATCGTCACTGTCACTACACCATGAGATCGGTGAGGCCGCCGACGTTTGCTAACATTTATTGTAAATAGATGTTTCATGTTATTTATGGAATATATTAATCTAATATCCAACTATTTAGATGTAAAAGTAAATTTGTTATGATTTGTTGGATTAGAAGATATTGAATTTTTTTTAATACTCCATATTTTAAGAAAAGTTGACGTAACTCAGAACTTGTACTGTTTTGCTATAAATCTCCGTGATTCACCCGTATATGTTTAGATGATTGTTAACATATCAACAACGGAAACCTATTGGAAGAAAATAATGCAACATGCAACAATGTAGTAATTTAATTTTAAGTTTTACGCACACTTACTTTATCAAATTCGTTTTTTTATCAACTTTTTTTTTAAAAAACAATTTTACGTCACGCAGAACTTTGAAAGTTGCAGAATAGACATTATTGAATTTAACTAACTCTAATTCGCCGAGAAAAATGTTAAATTTTTTTAATGTTATTGAAACCGTCGCGTATATAGTATTATTTTTGTTCTAGATATAACTTATTTTAGATTTTTATGACCAATTTAGAATTTCACAATTCTGAAATTACAAAATGCCAACGTTCTCACTTTTGGGATTAAAAATATTCTGGCAGCCTTTTAGGCCTATGCGATTTAAATGAATTACTTCTAGCTCTACAGATACAAAAATTCTTGTGACATTAGTGCAACGATATGCCTTAAGTAATCGCGGTGGCAGATAATGATTATTTGTGTATTAAAATATTTATTTCAAACCTATTTGGTCGTAGAGAAAGCTCATTTCCGTCGAATTTTTATTCTAACTTTGTTACAGAGTATACTTTATTATACATTTTGTGTGCATTTTAAGTTACTTTTAATTTAATTAATTACCGAGAAATGGTGATCACATATCATTATTTGTTGTAATAAACATCTTCAAGAATATTAATTACTCAAAAGAAGATATGGTAAATTACATAGTCTACAACTGGTGTTTGAACAATTTTTTTTAGAACGCATCGTTTTCCTTTTCATTCTTTCAAGCCAACGAGGTTCTGAATATAAAATGCTTAAATGGATCCCATTAACGCACTAATAGCATGCTATTTGCAATTTGTTTTGAAAATATTTTGCATTAACTTGCCAAATTTGACAAATAATCAAAGCTGACTATCACTTCAAATTTTTGTATACTTATTTATTTAAAAACATAATCTCAAAATCTACCCTCGCGAATTCATTATTTATTAAAGTTAACAAATCTGTTGATCACTTTATTAGTTCTATTAATAGCGCACAGCAACATATTTATTAACAAAAATTCACATGTTTACGTTTCACAAATCAATTGTTAATTTTTATTAATGAATAAATTATATGCGCACTAATCGCCAACGGTCGACAACGCGTGCAATGCCTCACAGCAGTCGACAAAATTTATCCATATTATTTATACACTTTTAAATGTAACCGAAACATTTATAGAAAAATTACAATCAGTGCGCGGCAGATTAAAGAAATGCATAAATGATCATACCTTGCTGGGTTACGGTGCAGCAAGTCACAATATTTTTATCGAATGTCACAATGTTGGTTGGGCAGTGGTTGCATTAAAAAAAGAATAAAGTATTTTAATCTGTTCGGTACACGCGAACTTCCGAGAAAATAGAAATTATTCAGAATTACATGGCGCTTCAAACATTTAATTGTCAAACATACACGAACAAAAAAATCGTGCGCAAAAAGATACACAGTAGTTGTAAGTAATAAGTAACAAAAGTGATCCGTAGTATATAGTAATTATATGTATAGTGGGAAAGTAAATAATTTTCTTTTATTGTGTGAGCACACAAAGTCCAAAAATAACAATTTTGTTCCTACTTATAATTATACAGTTGATATGTTATCTTCCATTCAACGGTCAATCACCTATAATGAAATATAGATGTAAAATGTTTATTTTTGTAGCATTTACGAAACCATTTACTACTAAGTTATTTAAGATATTAAATAATCAATGATAGGTCGGTGTTACCACCGTATGGACAGTTTTATCATATACTCAGATTCATCAAAATATGATATTTGTAGAAATCTGTATTATGTAAGATGCCTGGTGTGAACTTTTCAACATTATGTTATGTGTAAAAAGCTAAGCCCATTTTTAACGCAATATTTCAAATTCTTGCTAATCTAATAAAATAAAACAGCAATTTCGCCTTATTTGAGGCTCACCATCTATCAGTGTAGGGTACCTTGAACGCAAACCTAAAAAAATTACCGGTATTTTGAAGAATTTGAAATATTGAGTTAAAATTGCGCTTAGCTTACTTAAAAGTACACAGACAGCATCTTACATACTACAGATTTCTACAAATATTACATTTTAATGATAATAACAATTTATTGCAAAATAAGGAATACCGCTGTATAAAAGTAGTCATACTTGGCTCAAAAGTGACATATTGACAGCTTACACTGTCAATTACACAAAATTAATAGAGCAGCCTACATGACCGAAATAAAGACTATCACGGCGTAATAACCACTTTTAGCTTCATAACCTACACTTTTTTTGGTGGCACAGTTCATATATCTTAACAATTTTTAATAATTTTTATAACTTTTCAATTTTCCGTCTTCTAGAAATTGACACAATTATTCCATTTCCTTTTGCGATAAGTTGGCAATAATATTTAAATGATGTATTGCTGAGATGCGAAAAACGAATAATTTTAGAGACATATAGGAATGCACTTCAGATTAAAACAGTTGAAATGCAAGGCATTGTCGCAACGAACTTCGTATTATCCAAATATGGAAAGAATGGCAAGTTATAATTAGCTGCCAATGACCGTCATTGCTAACTTTCTATTATCAAATATGTGCACACATTGATTTTGGACATATTTGGATTTTTGAAATAAACTTAATTTCCCGAGGGCATCGGGTATCTGTGGCCGATTTTATGGGGGATCAGGATATTTCCAACTCAGCTTATGCCAGAGGGTCTAAATATATGCCACACTTGATTTGACGTATTTCGAATTTTAATTTTTCGACGGAATATGCGGGGCTCAGCGTCCCCGTTGCTCCGATTCAAAAATGCACATCAAAACTTAAGCTTTTGGACACCAGTGAATCGATTGATGTATCACACAATGATGTCGACCATTAGAAGGCCTCGGACGGAGAAACGACACACGGAGACAATCGATTTATAACGAAGTTGTTGAAAATATAGGTTTTAAACTTGTCAAAGTTTCTAGATGCGAAATAGTAAAATTTCATTCAAACTTAATAAACGCTTCAAACGTATGAGGAAATGACTTTTATCGGTGAAAAGGGTTTGTAGTCAACCATCAAGTAGCGTCGAATTATCTTCTGACCCTTATAGATCTGACTCATTCTATATTGTAATGCTAGAAATGTTACATACACGTTTATAGGACTATAATTTATGTTTGCATGTTCGATATACTAACACCGTTTTTACCCTTTCCAGCTTTCCATAAAAATTGATTCGAATGGGAGGAAATATTTTCTAAATACTAAAACCGACCAAAGTATTAATAGAGTTGAAAACTGCAAAATTTAGAACACTCAAGGGAGAGAAAAAGAAAAAGGAAAAACGAAATAGTAAAATAGAGTATCTCGAAAACTACTATATTTCCGGTGATGGTCAATGGTTAAAACTACAATTTTGCTTAACAGGCTTTTTAAATTCATGAAAGGTACTTCGCAAATGCTTTATGGTTCTACAAATATAGTAATAATAGTACTACGTACATAAATGAACACTAAAGGCGCTACACTTAACTTCATATGACAAGTGAGTTAGAGTTTGAATATAAATTATTAATAGGAGTTTGTCTAATGAATACTCTTGTTAATATGACATTTAAAAACAATTTGAGAACGAAATTCTTTAATTGATGCAATTTGCAATAAATACAAAAGTAAACGTTGTAGAACAAAGATACACATTGAACTTTTCCCAACATTTTTATTTAATTAATTTTGTGAACACAAACATTTTTAAGATACAGTAAACACAATTAACATGCCTGTTGATGTTATTAGTTTGTTTGCTTCATTCAGGGTGCTTTTATGTCCTTGGATGTTTTATTCTTACAGTATATCTTTAAATAAATTTAACAAAATAAAATAAACAAATAATAATTTACCGTGATAAAACTTATTTTAGACCAGAAAATTTAACCTTATGTAAGGATGGCCTTTACTTTCAACGATAAATTTTACAACAAATTGACAACATGTACTACATCGACAGACATTTAAAAACTAGTAACTAACATCACAACGGAAACCCGCCAACGTTGCCGGATTGTCTTTTAACTTACGCTGTTGCCAGCTTCTCTTTAATATGTTAAAAATAATATGCTTACAACTCGGCCGACCTGACACTTTGATCGACCCGATCAAATTCAGATGTGGTTGTGGAGGGATTGTTTTTAGACCACGGTTTTAAACGTGACGCGTCAAAAACACCTTCAAATGGTATTTGAGTAATCTGGTATCCTCGACATCCTTCACAACATATCTGTCATTTCCTAAAACTTTATGAATTACATATGGTCCCTTATATTTTGGTAACAACTTCTTATTTATACCAGGCGCATTTACAGTGTTTGTTATTACCACATAATCTCCTATATTATACAACTTAGCCGCTTTACAACCTAAATTGTAGTAACGCATATTATAATTTTGAGAATGTTCAATTTGCGCAACCGCATTTGCCCTAACTGTTTGTAAATCATTATAAATATCATCTACTAAAAATTCTCTTAGTGCATCATCAATTTCTCCTCGTTGATTGATACCAAAAAGTAAACGATACGGCGTATTCCTGTGGCCTTACTAACAGTGTTATTAATGTAAAATTCAACGTTGTGCAAAACTTCATCCCATCGGTTAGAGAAGGACAGACTTTAGCTATCATAGGAGTCAAAACGCGGTTCACTCTTTCTACCTGCCCGTTCGCACGAGGGGTACCGGTCGCAACCTTTATATGCTGTACATTGTTGAATTCTAACATTTCACTGAACTCCGTCGAAGTAAACGCAGTACCTCTATCAGATATAACACGCTTAGGAATACTATAAATACGAAAATAATTCCTCATGTATTTGACTACTTCACTAGCCCCTACCGTTTTGCATGCGTGCAACCTTATAAATTTAGTAAACGCATCAATAACTACGAGTATATGTCTGAAATTTCTATTAGTTTTTTCCATAGGCCCTAAATGATCAATATGCAAAGTATCGAATGGAATACTACCCTTAGGTATACTATGTAGAAACCCCTCTCTTTTACCGCTATTTGAGGAATACATTATACATTTTAAGCAATTACTAATGAAATCTTTAATTTTTGAACGCAATTTTGGGAACCAATAGCTACGCATTATCAACTCTAATGTTTTTCAAGTCCGACGTGACCCATGTTTGTATGATACTTATACAAAATGTCAGATTCCATAACTCGAGGCACATAAAATAATAATTGGCTGTCATATTTCCTATAAACTAAACCGTTCTTTAACTCGTATTTTGAACTTTCGCTAATTTCTAATTGCTCGCGGATTATTCGGATCTCGTCATCGGCGTTTTGTTTAACTGATAAGGTAAACTCTAACGGATTATCTTGTATTAGTAAAATTTCCGGGATACGACTTAGAGTATCTACGTGTGTCATTCGCGAACCAGCTCTGTGACGAATACTGTAATTAAAATCTTGTAAAAATAAAACCCATCTCATTATTCGGGGCACTACATCACGTTTTGCAAAGGTTAAAGTAATACTACTACAGTCCGTGATGATGGTGAAATGAATTCCCCGTAAGTACATCTCGAAACGTCTAATCGCGTATACAATCGCCAAACATTCCAATTCATAACTATGATATCGACTCTCTAATTCGGTGGAACGTTTACTAAAATAGCTAATTGGGTGGAAATTACCATCTGACTGTTTCTGAAGCAATATACAACCGTACCCGTGTGAACTCGCGTCACAATGCAACTCGGTTTCAGCCAACACGGAATATATGGCCAAGACTGGCGCCTTAATTAAACATTCTTTAATACATTCCATCGCTCGTAATTCTTCCGACCCAAAGTCAAATTTAATACCCTTTCTAATCAAATTAAAAAGTGGTCTCGCTATAAGTGAATAATCTTGTATAAATCTACGAAAATATCCGCTCAACCCTAAAAAACTATGCAATTCTCGCGTATCTCTAGGCACTGGGTAATTAACTACAGCTTTTACATTCTCAGGATTTGGAGCAACACCATCCCCAGATATCTCATACCCTAAGTAATTAATTTTGTTTTCAAATAACTGCACTTTTCGGTTCGCAATTCCAAAGAATTTTCAACTAGTAAGTTAAATACCTTTTTTAGTATGACCAAATTTTGATAGATAGTTTCTGTGGCTACCATAATATCATCAAAGTATACCAATACCTCACCACTAGCCATTAATTCACGAAATACTTGAGTTATAAACCTCGCAAAAATTGAGGGGCTATTGCAGAACCCGAAGGCAATCTTAAAAATTCATATTGGCCTTGAGGTGTTACAAAGGACGTATATAATGACGAATTTGCATCTAATGAAATGTTATAAAAAGCATCTCGTAAGTCAAGCTTGCTAAAATAATTTTTGCTACGTAAACTGTCTAAATGATCATCTATCGAAGGAATTGGAAAACGATCCTTCACAGCCACTTTATTTAAATCGCGATAGTCAATGCACATTCGTTTTGACCCATTTTTCTTAGTTATTAATACTATTGGCGATGCATATGGTGACATGCTCGGTCTAATTATTTCTCTACTTAATAGATCACTAACAATATCATTAACGGCAATTTTGTCAAAATGCGAAAGTCTACGAGGCTTATAAAAGAAATAATCATGCTTATCCTCTAGACGAATAGATGCTTCAAATTTTACATTACGTTGCCCACAGCGCTCAACATCCAAATAATCCGCTTTATACAATGTAATGAAATCATTAGCATCTTTAGGTGAAACCTCCTCATTAATATCCAAACTAAAGTTTTTATCGTCACCCACATCTATCAACATAAGCTGTTCCATTTCACTTTCATCTCTCATCAACTTTCGTTCAGAGTCATTACCTACTTTCGATGATACTGTTACTGCATCATTTTGAAAACTAACATTAATATTCTGATTTGAAATAAAATCACGACCTAGCAAGCAATCATAGCTCATTACATCATCGTTAACTACACAGAAATCTACTACAAATTTAACAAAATTTGTCGTAATTTGAGGAGTACATACCTAATATGTTTAAACTACTATTATTTATACCAACAAAGGTGCTTTGATGTGCATTGGGCTGCATACGTGACCAGGGCACGAACCTCCTTTCAATAATGAAATTCCACTCCCAGTATCTACAATGGCTTTCACATTGACTGGATCAGCTTCCCCAATCATAATAGGCAACACATATGCTGGAATAACTTCTAGACCCCTTTCGAGTAACATTGTTGTACTATCGGCAGGAACCTTGGCATTTAGTCTCGGACAGTCTTTCTTGAAATGACCCACGGCATTGCATAGATAGCATTTCTTGCTAGGGCATTTTGAAGCATAATGACCATGCGTTTTACACCTAAAACATTTTAATACATTGGATTGCTCATCTACCGGATTTCTAACAGGAACTGATGAAGACACATTGGCTTTAGACACACCCCGTTCAAAGTTGCTTAAACTATTCATCACATTTAGGAGATCATCTACAGAGTTGAAACGACTGATCCTCGCTTGAGACTGTAATACTGCATTATCGAATCCATCAATTAGATAATCAATCAATTCGCTATCAGTAAGGTTTAACTGATTTCCTAACATTAACTTGTCGTGATAATATGATGTAAAACTTTCATTTTTCTCCACTTTCGAGCATCAAACTTACGCATTTGACTAATTTTACTTTCTCGCCGACTGAACATTGAAATCATGGTGGACTTTAAGCTGGAATACGTAAGAGCGGCATAACAAGGCTTAGAATGAAACCATGAATGTGCTGTTCCCACTAGCTTGCCTGCTAAAATTATAACCATTACGTCACTGCTAACCTTATGTACATCTTTAACGGTGTCAATCCGTTGGAACCAGGATGCTGCATCTTCATCACTTGAGCCCGAAAACTCTGGTAATAACGCAGCAATTTCTGCATTGGTTACACGCTTATCTTGGCTTACTTGTGCTTCTCTCATGCTTGACACAACCAATTTCACCAAATCTTGAATCGAAACGTTCATTCCCGTTGCATCCGAAGACGGTCCTGCATATCCTACAGCCCCATTGTCATCACTACTGGTTCTTTGCCCTAGGTCTCCCTGAACCTCTTCAGCATAACCACCAGAACGAGTGATCGGCATGGCACGGAATATAAATTTCGCCGTCTTAATAATCTCGGAATTTCACTTCTACGGTAATTAAGCTTCAACTTCTGGTAATCACTGGTAACCACTGGTAACCCCACACCTGACGTTGTAAGGATGGCCTTTACTTTCAACGATAAATTTTACAACAAATTGACAACATGTACTACATCGACAGACATTTAAAAACTAGTAACCAACATCACAACGGAAACCCGCCAACGTTGCCGGATTGTCTTTTTAACTTACGCTGTTGCCAGCTTCTCTTTTAATATGTTAAAAATAATATGCTTACACTTATAATGTTTTCGACTGGTAAGCGTATATAATGCTCGTTTAAGGACTGCTCCTGGTGTGAACGTAGCCATCAGCACGACATACAATTTATAATTTTAAGATTGTTACAGTTATTGTTCTCTATGACAGTTATGATTCAATTTACAAACTACAAATTCCGGAACTTTATGAATTGATCTTTTTGATACTGTGATTAACTACTTCTGAAATAACGTCATCATCTAAAGAAACAGGCAATGAGAGAAGTTCTGACGGAACTGATACTTTTTAAGTCCATATAGTTCAGTAAATAGCGTAGTTAAACATAAATCTCGTAAATCGCTCCAACGCACCCAGTCGAAAACACTATTAGTAATCTAGGTCGGAAAATAACACATGAAGAGTCTGGTAAAGTAACTTTACGGGTCCTAATTTATTTATAGTAAATGTTAGTGATTGCCATATCTCAGTAATTATATTATAATGCTGATAATAATAATGTTGATTGTTTTCGAGTATTTGTCAAAAAGTGATTATAGTTCAAGCGGAACTAATTACACGATTTTGATGATCACAAAAAAAATTTAGATTCAATTAACACACGAGTGGTTCGGAAGAAAATTGCATGACATCACAATTTCAAGAAAAAACTCGAGTACAATATTGACGTTTATCACTAACTATCTATAGGGATGAATAAAATAACATAGTTTTATTCAATTTGAGGTTAGTTTTGTTGTTAAAAAAGATCTCGTTTATTTTACTAGAAATTAAACAATATAGAATAGAATAGATATTTATTTTGTTCTTTACAAAAACAAAAGAATTTGGTTACACATAATTACAATAACAAAATAAAAAAAATTATCATTTTAAATAACAATAACTTATTGACTTTCAATTTAACTTAATTATTTTTCTTCTCTGTTTCTCCATCCATTGTCTTCTCTCCATTACTTTCCTCATCCATTCGATTCCTTCCCCATTATCCCCTAACAATATCCTTTTATCTCTTCCTTCTACTCTCAATTCAAAGTATCCTTCTTTCATGTGTTCCAAGTCCTCCCATCCATCTCCGCACAGTCTGCACAATCTATCCTCGTCCTTCCACCAATATTTATTTTCTCTTTCTTTATTTCCCACTCTAAATCTTGCAATCGTTCTTTTCTCTTTCAGTCCTTTCTTTTCTATTATACAGGGTGATTCAGCTAACCCGTTCATTAGAAGTTTATGGACTTCCCGTTGAAATATTTGTTTAAAAATTTGGAATAGGAGATTGTTTGAAAAGTTCTATTTAATTAAAATATTTCAGCTCTTCTAGCACGTCCGGTTACACCGGAAGTGGCTACCAACTTTCTTATTTTAAATGGAATGATATATTTTTTTTTTGTATATTTGGATTCTACGCTAAAACCTGGAGTTACTTTCATGTAGTACAACCTATATGAAAAATCAATAGTTTTTGAGATATTCTCATTTTTTGAGAAAAATTGGTTTTGTAGTATTGTTTTCAAACCCTTGTCAATGATTGAAAAAGAAAGTTATAGTAACATAATTTGGGCTATACTTAGGAGGACTGTTAAGTTTTTAAATGATGTGTAATTTGACATCTCATTATTTACCCAGTTAGCAAAATGATATCTTTCCTATATCGAATCGATAAAGAATTGTCGATATTCGACGTCGCACTAATATCACCTTAGATCTCTCGTAAGTCTTTGAAACACCGTTGGTATACCGACGCGGGCCTCAGAGATCGAAGTTTTCGATATTGAGCGAGACCTCTCCGAGACACCGTGCCTTGGTCACCGTCGATCTCTAAGCGATGTTCATGCGATGTCTTATCTATTTATTTCTGTATTTAATAATAATTAACGATGAAATAAAGATTATTGAATATAGTTTGCAGTAAAACTTCTAGCTATTAAGTTGACGTGACAAATTAATAGCTGGAAGTTTTACTGTAAAATATATTCAATAAAATACTGCTGTATTTTTATACCTTTAAAACTTTTAAAAACTTTAAAATTACAAAATGTTAAATAATGCATTTATTTACACAAAAATGTATACAATCTACAACATAATAGGTATATGAAAAGCGTAAATACTAATTAGGTACTAGGTAGGCGCATTCATTACAAAAAGGACTAATTTATTTTTGGTGATCAGAATCTGGTTCGAGGATTGTTGCACACCCAGAAAGTCTAGAACGAAATCATATTGTTAAAAAACTTGTTGGCAAAAGCAATATACAAAAAAGTTATAACCTTTTAGTTCTTTTTTACTCGATCTCCTGCATTGACTAACCAATTTGCAACTGCTGCCTCACATTCACAGAGAGTAATCAAAGTCTTCGTGGCTTCTCGTGCTGCAACTACAAGACAAAGAACATTTCATCAGTTCTCAAATATTAAAAAGTTAAAAATGTACCTAGTATGCATTCCAATATTCTCGCAAACAAATTAAATGCGTGTTTCCCCTTTTTCCCCTGAAGCTGTATTGACAGGCAAGGTCGTCAATCATCAAAGCTCGCATAATTCGCCCAATTGCATCCGTTGTACATCTGCCTCCCATTGATCCAAGATATTTTGTCTAAAACGTCTAGTATAGTTTGATTCATGTTGAAATACTGAATTAACGTACCACATCTACTTTGACTTTGTTAGAGTGAAGAGTAGCTTCAAATGAACTAAGGCCCTCCGTTGACTTTAATGGTAACTCAGGTAAACTGTCGAAATTAATGTCATGATTTGCTATTGTTTCAGACAGCCGATCTTTTGAAAGAATTGCTAAAATGTTATCAACGTCCTTTCGTAGCAATGCCAGACTCGATAATACAAGGGTATTTTCTAAAATAAATATACTTATTACCAGTGATGTTCAACAATAAATATAATTCTTTACTAACCGGTGTTAAAAGAGCCTGAAATGGGGTCAGTTTGTGTTAATCTGAAAATTGATGTAATTTTAACATATTACAATGTAATGTAATTAAATCTTACTTGTTTTCCTGGGTAATAATGGGAATGCCATCAAGTGGATCTGAAAAACCACACTATTTAAGTTGGAATAAACGGTTCCAATTTCAGGCACTTTGGGAAGAGAAATACGTGATATATCATCAGTCTTTTTGTTTTCTTATGGTTTCTATTTCGGTGCAAAGACGATTCGTCAGTTGACGCTTCGTCACTTGAACTCCCACATTGGTACCTTTTGGGTTTTGATAGGGGCCTTTTCTCATCATTTTTATCACTAAGGTCAGACGTCATTTCAGCTTTTTTAATTTTCCTTGAGCTCCATCAAAGTCACTGCAACGAAAAATATTTAAATTACGTTAACTTTTTAAATACAAACTTACGAAATGTTTTCATAATTTCCGCTTTCCACTTCTTCCACTTTGGATCCGGAGATACTTTTTGAATGAGTCGTTGTATTTTGATATCAGCAATACCATCTGGCCAGTAGCAAAGCCCCTCTTCTTCTTTATACCAGTTGTCTGGAATAACGGCAACTTCGTCATGATCGGGAAATTTAACGATGTAGTACATATTCTTTTGTCAGCAGCTGTGGATCAACGGAAGAAAGACGTATAAAGACTTATGTGGATATTGAAGCAGGTATCCTTTCTGAGAAATTTCATCACATGAAACATGTCTTAGTTCAGAGTCTATTTTAACGACAAAATTTTTAAAATGGAAGACTCGCAGGGATAATTGTACAAATTTTTAACAGGAATTAAATTGTTTCCTAATATATATACTGTTTCATTCTGAACAATGTTCCGAATCAAGAACGGCTGAGTACCGTTTAGCAGCACACAATTATCGCCGTCTCGTAATGACAGGGAAACCTTTGCACTCTTATACTTTTTGAATTGCCTTCCAGTAAAATTTAACATAATTGGACCCATACTGTGAGGTTGTTGAAGCTTTGATTCTATAATAGGTACCTTAGATAGGTTTGTATGTTGGATTTCAACTAAACGTCGATGAACTTGTTGTAATTCAGAAGAAGTTTTTCTTAATATTCTCTTTAGCTTTCCTAAACAATTCTCGAAAGGAAATGCAGAAAACTCGTCAAGGGGCCAAAACGTTTCACATCATCAGCCAAATGTACAATGCTATGGATATTATATGAGATAGTCTCGTCGCCAAAACAATTGGCAAAATTTTGATTAAAATACAGTAACAGTGATTTTGAGTAAGCATTATAACTAAAACATGTTTTCTCAGAAGCCAACAACCGAATAGCAACATGCAAGCATAAGAATAATTTGTAGTGCTGAAGAGGAAGAACATTAAATAGAACAAACGGGCCAGTATAAAGAACGAAGTTTCTAAACTCCGTTGCTTTCCATCTGTCGATATCATTCAAGCTTCTAGGCTTTCTATTAAAATCTGAGGGAGTGGCTTTGGCTAAGCTTACAAGACGATGTGAGATCAAATCAATTAGGCTTCTTGACAGTTTATATGGTTTTTGCCGCTCTAACCCAGAGTAATAGCATTTTCTCACAACTCCAAGGCAAACTAGATGCATGTACTCAAATGGTATGTCCTTTACCATGTCCAATCTTTCGAGACATTCAAGAGGGCTTCGATCAAGATTGTGGTCATCAAAGAGCTTTTGACGAAATTCTTGATCACTGCGAGGAGGAAAATTAACTCCTGGGAATGTCACACGATTTGAAACATAATTTCCTTCAATTTTGCACTTTGTACAAGCAAAATATCCAGCATGAGACTTCACACAGCAAATGTAGGCTCTAGCTGGCGCGTCACAAACAAAAGAAATTGAAGATACTGTTACTGTTCTATGCTCATCTAATTTGAACCCTTGGTCACAGAGCTGCTTCAATTCGATGACAAATTCCGCGAGAAAGTCGTGAACATTATTAGGTTTTCCTTCCCGCAATATATCCCTACAACAAATGGATCACTGCCACTTTCAGAAACCTTGCAAAGTATTGGCCAAAATTCTCTCTTTGAACTTTTGTAAATTGGCAATCCATCGATATTAAATTGAAGTGAAACCGAAAATCTGTATCTAAGTTATTTAACATAACTTTTGAAATTTGATTCGATAAACCAAAGTGTACATAATTGCCTGGAAGAACCTGTCGAATAGTTGTTGAAATTGGAGTTTTCAGAAGGGTTCGCACATCTTTTGGAAATGACGAAAAGCAGGGATGCATCCTTAGGCCTTTAAGCAAACCATTAACCGCAATGTGCGGAATTGAATGATTGATGGCCCAAGAGCTCAAAAATGATTCATCAAAATGATTAACATGAAAAGATTCAACTTCATGAGAACTTTCAGTTGATTCTTCAGAGCTAGAAATAATGGAACCCTTTGCTTCGCTGGAACTATATATAACGTCAGAAACGGAGGCGCGTTCACCTGATAGTAAACGTTCTTGCTCAAAATGTTGAGAATTATTTTCATTTGTAATTTGAGCTACTTTGTCCAAATGATTAATTAATTTTAACCTCTTCTCTATTTTTCTAGACTCCCTTGCTATTCTCTTTTGTAATTTTTGTGCAGTTTATCCATTTCAGAGAAGACAATTTCTTCCTTTAAAAGAAAATTGAAGAAATTACTACAGTATGTCAAATTGGTTTTTATAGAACATCGAGTTGATTTTAGTGCGCTACTAAAAATGCGTAGGACTTTATTATTAGCCTTCAAACATGTACTGTGCATACGTGCATTGTCTTCGTCATAGGGCATTTGATGTTTAATTTTGAGATTTAAAGTTTTCCCAAACACTAGCGGTAAATCCAATAACAAGGCCAATTTGACACACAAAAACAAAAGAACTAACAATTTTGTCCTAATAGATTTGTCAAAAACGGCAAAACCTAAACGTGATTTGAAACTTAAATCAATTAGGTATTTTTCAAAAATTAAAAAACGCCGGGTTAAAAATTTTATACATCTTGTGTGACAAGTATTTTGCAGCGCTGCAAAATTAAACTTCTCACACACGCATGTAAATAGCTACTGTCGCCGTCTCAGCAGTGTGATAAGATAACACAATGCGTGTTTGTATATTTGGATAGAATATTTTGTGGCTGCTAAACAAGTAAAATTTAAAATATCGATAGATTTTCTACACATTATTGTTGTGGGGTTACATTTTTTACTTTATTTTACTTTCCAACTTTAATAACTTACAGAGACTTACAAAAGTGGTATGTAAGATACCGCAAATTTAATGCCGTTAGTATCCACGAATAGGAGAATAAATTTACTTACCAAATGAACTGCGTTAGAAGGGGAACAGATTACATTAGAACGTGCACCTTTAAAACAATCACCAACATAAATTTACGTACCGAAATGCAGCTGCTTTTCACTGTTGCTTTTCACATACGCTAAAACTGCAATTACAGCAATTATGTTGCAATTGGGGAAATAAAAACGGTGTGACTACGCAAGTCACAAATTTACGACGAATTTGCCGCGTTCTCGATCTCGCTACGATATCGTCAACACATCTCCGAAACGTCGGTGCGCTGTGGACCGTCCGTATCGAAGCGTGATTGTAAAAATATCGGCAATAGTAATATAGACTAAGCTAGATACAAATTTTGTCGTTATGATGTCGACAAACTTTGTTTGTCGATGTTCGATGTAAATGAGGCATATCGGTTTTCAAGCGATATCGCCAAGATGTATGATGCTAACTGGGTACAGGGTGTTTAAAATGTTTGGCTAAATCTGACTAACTTTAACGTCTAAAAGTCAATTTTTTTAATGGAACACCCTGTATCTTGTTGCTCTATGTGATGGAGAATTAAGTGGTCTTTCAATCTTTATAGGGGTTCCCTATACCTAATGAAGATTGAAAATATTTTTGATAAATATTTCAAGAATTTGAAAATCTATGTATACAGTTCATAAATAGGGGTTTTCTTTATATCGTGTTCACATACGGGTGGAGGCCGGTTAGCCAAAAAGACAAAAATTTTTTTCGCTTTCTCAATTCGTCAAAAAACTGAAAAAAAAAGAATTTTCAGTTTGGAAACCATCGCATAAATTAAGACGTATGTATTAAAAAAAGTATCCTGGATGGTTTGGGCCCTGGCGTTCTATTAAAATTTTAAACCCGTCCCCGAACTGAACGAGTACGTTTTCTAAAGAGATATTAATAAATTAACGGAATTAAAAACATTTCCTTTCCACTTTAAGGCTTTTACTAATATAGGATATACATCGTTTTATAAACTTATCAATTAATTTAACTAACAAAGCGAATATTCATATCCGTAAACGGTCGATGTCCCCCGAATCCTGTACTTTCGTATTCGGTTCATACGATTTTTTGATGCACAACGCATGCGCCGTTACGACTCGTACTCGTTCTGTGTTATCATTTTTGTGTAGGTTGTCGGTTTTAATCGTAACGTTCGTATAATTTGTGATTGTGTTTGTCTTAATTACAATAAGTTTAATTTGAGGTACGTACAGTTAATTTTAAAATAATTAAATGGGTGACTCTTCCTCATTTGAACCGGCGGTAATGGTATTTCTGCCAACACCGCCTTCCATGATTTTGCTACGTGGACCCCACTAGTACCTATAATTTTGTGCGAAATTACGATATAGAACTAAACGTAATTAATTTATTTATTGTTCTAAGCAAACGTCGTTTTTAATTGCGCCACTTTTGTCTGATCCCTATCGGATTCAGCGTTTTCTTCTCATTAGTTACACTAAGAATTTACGTTCGCCCAAACGTAAAGAAAAAATTACATTTTTGATAATTATATTCTCCCAACGTTTAGTTTATTAATTAACGAGCGAAAATTCGTAATTTCCTTAGCGATAAACTTCGTAACCAAGAACGAATTGATGATGTGGTAATTGCTTATCTATAATTAAAATCGAAGTTCAGAATAATTAAATGAAAGACCGCAATTTTTCATTGTTAGAACAATGGACATTCAATCAGCCTTAATTGGTGTGGCTGCCTTCATTGTCTCGGCCGGAATTTTATTAGTTATATCAATGTTTGGTATGAAGGAAAAGAGTTACGAGGAAGCGTTAGCCGAGCAAAGACAACAATCTAACACCTTGCTCGGTGTTCAGCATCGTTCCAAACCAAAAGACAAAAAAGTCAAGAAGGTGAACAAAAAGGTAACGAAATATTCCAGTACTCGAGGATAGTTTAATTTACAAATTTTTGTTAGACAAAGGAGAAGCATTTGAATGCAGAATCAGAAATACCTGAAGAAGGCGAGGAAATCCCTTCTCCTGCAGCTTCTTCACATCAAAAGCTACACGTTGAATTCAAAGAACCTGCTGCCGAAGCAGTAGTAACACCTGATCCTCAGGTTTCCATCAAGGTAAGTGGTCTAACACTTAACGCTTCTTCTTGCTTTACCGTTTGCATGAAATTTACGTAGATTAAATATTCAATGGTTGCTGTACATTGCTTGCTTTACAGAAGCGTGGGAAAAAGGATAAAATTCGTCCTATACTGATTCACAAATCTTTAGAAAATGATGTGGTCTTCGAGAATGTAGAAGTACTTCAACCAAATCATTTTGAACAGCTCCATCCTAAAGACGACCTCGAATTATTGCATTTGCATTTACGTCCTGTAAGTGGTACTAACAATTGATAGAAATTTGCTTTTGATTCATTAATACTTCCACGCTTTTCTTTAATGCTTGTAGCTGTGTTGATTGCAACTAATTATAACGTAAAGAAGATTAATTTAAATATTCTATATTTGAGCACAAACAAAGTACTTAAGGATGATAATATTATCATTATAAAAACAAACAAAAGTTTGTTTCACTCAACTGTTTCTTGCATTGTTTTGGGTAGAAATAATTCGTGATTATCAAATGTAATTTTATTTCTATTTGTGGTTTGATAATGAATTTACTATCTTATCTAGTTTTAGATATCAATTACAGTTAAAAAAAATCTTTCATTTTCCGCATTGTCTGTTGGTATCAAAACTTGCGGTTTGGGGGTTTTATTAGATATCTGGAAATTATAAACGTTTATAATGACAACAAAAGTTTAATGAGGTGCTTTAAAACCCATTTCATAAAGTGAACATTACGCAAACAGACGTCGCGATTTTAATGAAATTATGATATGAAGTTACCATGACTATTTAATTAAATTTATGACAGAAATTTTTTTTAGCGACGTTGTTTACGAGTTGTTACCGTAATTTGTGATTGTCTGATGTAACAAATTGTTTTGTAAAGGAATTAATTACTGAGAGCGTTAGAAAGTTTGACCAGATTTTTGTACGAATTATTAGGTATTTCTTCTGTCCAATTTTAATTTAATTTGATAATTGCTGAGTTATGTCACTGTTTTTGGGTAAATTATAAAATTAAATTACAAAAAACGTACATCTACAACTCTACGCGCCATTTTGAGGATTACATAATCCACCTACGCATCATCATGCATGGTCTGCTTGTTGCAGATATCAGAAGGTGTGTCTGCATTTGTCTGGATCTTCTTCAGTACAACATGTACTTATCTCTCTTTCGTGTCGTTATCTATTTCCTCCTTCCGAAACATTTCTCCTCATCACTCGACTAATTACTGTGCTAATAGGTGTTAGCGTTGTCATACTTAGACGAGAGTACGTGGAGACGGCGAATGAAATAAGCACCAAGTATATTAATACACAAATAATGTGAACGCTAATACAACATACCATGTGTTCCATGGAAACTTTGACATAGATGTTTTCTATCTTTTTTCTGGCACAATATAGCAACATATATTTTACTAGATAGATAAATAAGAACAAATTTATGTGTTAATGTAAGAATCTAAAGCATATTTTAATGAAAAAAAAAATTTTATACAATAGAATGTCGATTATCCGGCCTATTCGAAACCGAACCTTTGCCGGATAATCGAAAACACGAAAAATCCAAAAACCTCACTTTTAATTCTTTAATAATTTCTTTAGACAAATATGTCGAACGAACAAAAGAAACGTAATAACGTGAATAATTTTTTTTTGGGCTTCGTAAATTCTACCCCTTATAATTTTCTTCATTTTTCTAAGTTGAAGTAGATGAATGTCGTCAGTTTCAGGCAGTTCTTCAAAATAAAGAATAAGTACATTTAGTGCATCTCGATCACTTACTTTGAGTAAGTTATTAAAATAAAATTTCGTTGTCTACTTCTTCTAAGCCTTCGATTGATAACTCACCTTCATTTAAGTGATTATAATCTTCAGTACCTCTTTTATCTGCTGTATTTTCTAAGGTCATTATTTTTAAGATGCTTTTTTAATGCGAGTCTCTTTCATTTCACTCCAAGGCGAGCTACAGCATAAATTGCTTCTTTCAAATTCAGACGTTTCCAAATCCCATAGTCACATTCTCCCAACAATTGAAATCTCCCCTTTTCATAGTCTCTATAACAGGCAGTAGAAGTCACAATCGGAGGAAAATATGCTACGAAGTTGTGTTCATTTGCTGACTTTAGTTGCTCTTCATCAGTATGCGATGGAGTACTATCGAGTAACGGTCTTAGGTGGAGAGGTTTGGAGATAGGTATTAACTTGTGGAATACAACCCACTTTTTAAAAATGGCACCATCCGTACATGTCGCCTTTTCGTTATAATAATCAACGGGCAGTGTTTTTACATTAAAAATCCTCAGATTTTTTGATTTTTCAGTAACAGCTAACCTAAGCTTATGGGTTCTTGATGCATTGGCACAGTATAACACTGTTAAAGGGTCTTTGCTTATCTTGAAACCTACATAAAAAAATTAATTCAAAAGTATAGCTAACCTGGTGCATTAGTCTGTGAGAATGGCATTGCGTTTCAATAAAATCCAGTTTCATCTCCATTATACATATGCTCGGGTTTTAGGTCATGCTCCGTTATAAGATTTTTTAAATCAAAATTCTACATCAGCTAGCTACATTATCGGCACTTAATTTCTTCCCTTTAACAGCTAAAAGGAAAATTCATAAAAGTTTCCTTTAATTTTCAAGTGTCCGAGAAATTGTTTAGCCTGTTTAGCACACATACATCCTGATACAAGAACCCCCTCCGATCTTTCTTTAAGAACCACTTGCTAATAGCATCATCAAGTCATCCTGTTATAAATATCTTTTGCACTTTTAGCTTTAGCTATAAAGCTTTGTAATTTGACTTTCTTCTTCACAATGTCGGGAACCGTTTGTTTCCCAATGTTATATACTTTACTATTTCAGCAAAACTTTTCAAATTGTTTTAAAATTTCCATTTTTTGTTCTATAGTTAACGTTTACACTTTTTGTTAGCACGGGTACGCTGGATTTTGTACGTTCGAAAATAATAAGTAAACACATAAATGGGTTTACGGCCTCTGGTTCAGTCACGGATAATCAGTACACGGTTGATAAAATTAAAAATGCCTCCTTCAAAATTCGAACTCGGATAAAACGCGCACTGATAATCGCAATTCCACTCTAATGATTTACGCAAAAAATGCGGGTTCGATTCCGGCAACTTTTTTATTTATAAAATGAGTAATGTTTTTTTTAAATATTAAATTCACTTTCCAAATTGTATCATAATGACATCGATAATAAAATTAATTAAAAAAATACTGCATTTGAAATCGAACCCTGGTTAGGAAGTGCAAAAAATTCTAGGCAACGACTAACCCGTTTGTCCACAAAGGTGGCTCAATAAATGAAAATTCATAATTGATTTTACTGATTCTTTAGTAAAATACGCTTTGAATACTCATTACTATCACACATAGTATGTGTGTTCGAATGGGCATGTTTCCAATTTTTTTATGCGCTTAAGCGATTGAGTGTATTTCCACGAACACAAAACTGTATTTATTTTTTGTTTGGGTTGACTAAGTAGTCGTTTATACAGCTTAATTTAAACATATCATTGATTAACTTAAGCTTAACTTAAATAGCAATACATTCTACGACGTTGCAAGCTTGTGTTACATCTAAAGTAGGTATCTTAGATAAAAATATTTGAAGAACTTGAACTACTTGTTAAAAATGATATATGTATAGAGAATAAGAAATATACTCAGAATGCACAGAAAATGTAAATATTCACTTTAAAACTGTTATTCTTGGCAGACATTAAAAACCGCACCAGACTTTGAGTTATGCGCATGCGTCAGAAGCCAAATCAGACAAATCTTGTTCTGTGATATCAAAGGTTTTTAAGGAAAATTCTATCATTTCTTTAAATAAAAACTGTTCGTATGAACAACTTATATTAATTTGCAGTGTTTCTACATCGTTTCTACGCTGTTTGTGTATAATTCATCGGAGTCTTAAATTGAAAATGTTCTTGAAAAATTTCTTTTTTAATTTTTATTAGACATTAATTTTCTACTAAAATTTTTCAAGAACATTTTTGGTACAAATTTTAAAACTGTAACACCCTGCATTGTTTTAATTGAAAGTTCTAAGATTTTTTTTTACTTATTCTAGTTCCTGTTAGACCTTGTATATTCTTATTGTTGCCTAAGTTTTTTTTAAAGCCGTTCAGGTCACATTATTCCACCCTAATAGTGCCAAAGAGAGTTTTATGAACTTTTTATAAACGATACGATAGATAAGTATTTATTCTAACTTACTGAATAAAAAATTATTTTATTGTCGTGATTCATGAACGCATCTATTTACAATAACTCGAAGTCCGATGCGGTTTGTTGTCACTGTGATACATTTGTTTTCCCGTTTGCGTCTGAAAGGTTAGTAAAGTGACATTACAGGTTGGAAGGGATTGTCTTATGAACCTGTACCCGTAAATGATAGACCTAGGACCAGTTGCACCGACACGACTTGAACTTAAGCGGTACTTAAAAACAATTGTTGCTATGGTTTTAACAATTGTCTCGTAAGTTTTTAAGCAGTGCTTAACTTTAAGTGGTGTTGGTGCAACCGGCCAATAGATTATATAAGTTAGGAGTGTGTTAGAATATTTGGCAACGTTGTCAATAAACAAAACGTTGTTACTGTTTAGTCTTGGCTGGAGGAAATGGCGGTAGAATACTACACATTAATAACTTTTTAACTTTGAATAATAATTTGAAAAACAATCGAAAAATTGCAGAAAAAGTTGTTTTTGCAATACATTAGCATTATCTATCGATTACAATTTAACATAGTAGATGCCTATGTCAACTTTTTCGTGAGACAAACGGTGTAGGTATCCAACTAAGAATTACGTGGATAGTACAGTTATATCCACAAATTCTTAGTTCGATGACTAGACATGATGTTTTAATCAACCCTTACCAGCACTACTGGCAGATCCCAGTGGAGATTGTATTATAGTTGGGCACTTACCGTCGATTCGATGTCGATTGGTGCTTCGAACGCTTTTCACTTTTTAAAACGATCATTCCAAGTAAGTAAGTGCCCTGGGCTGCGTTCAGAAACACTTAAATGATCGTGGGTGAATGTGATCCGAGGTGACTCGACGATATCGCTTGCTAACGTAACGATTACATTACCATCATTTATGAACGACTGACAGTGTTGACATTGACAGTTGACAAATAACGACTGAGACTGAGCAAACAAAGCACTCTGCTGCTGTCAGTTTTTTCACTGCTCGCATTCTTGTCCGTTGACATATTTTTGCTTGTGCGGTCGTAGCTGATCTTCCTTTGATCATGATGCTATTGATAGAGGACGACGTCTATTCCTATCAAGTTAGCGTCTGTTTGTAAGAAGAACCGTTCTTTAAAATTGGTCAGTTTATTCTAATTGTCGCGTTATGGCTACTTTGAGCTTTGGAACGCTTCTTGGGCGCCTTGGGTCCAATTAGCTTTTGCACAAACGGTTATGTAGTCTTCTAACCAGTTGGACAAACCCAGAAAACTGCGTAGCTGATAGGTACCTCGGATGCAGCGGTAGTTCCATTGTGTTCCAGTCATGTTACAGCCGATGTTCTCTTCGGGAAACCTTGCCACCTTGTTATGCTTGTTGTTTGGACGACAATCGGCACTGCAAAGCTGTTTCCGTTATAATGTTTACACGTAACCTTGAGGTTCTACGGCGTAGTCCTTGGGTTTATGAAATGAAACCTGAAACCATTGCCGTTTTAGACTCAATCTGTCCATTTCACATGCAGCAAAGTACTTCCAACAAAGAATTTTCCGGCTATCTCTAATAAAAATAATGTAACCAAATTTTTTGTATTTTAGAAATACGACAAAACTCAAATCTCGTTTGGAATTAGCCCTTTGAGATCAAGACCGAATGAAAACTTTTTGACTTATGTTATAAAACGAGGGTTTTTTGACATTCAGTCCCAAGAGAGATGACTATGTTAGTATGTATCGGTTTTGATGTATATTTTTTAAGGAAACTCACTGATTTTACTATTTTAATTCTGTTGGGAACTTGAAGTTCATCTCCAAAAATACTGCGCTTTTATTATAACTGTTTTGTCGATACCGAACGATAACTATTTTCTGAGATACAGCCGACTTATTTACTCATTTGATCTGATGATTCGTAATTCTAACTTTGACTACTAATAACTACTGTTAGACCAATGATATCAACCTGTGGTTACATAACCTCGCTTTCTAAAAACGCCCTCTCTCGATGTAATATATGATCTAACCAAAAACTGTAAAAAGTGTGTGCGGCGAGACCTTTCCAGTAACCCCAAATTCATCCAAATCGGTCACACCTAACCGGAATAATCAGCATTTTAAGAATTAATCTTTCAAAGTACCCTCATCACTTTATTATTGAAAATAATGGAAGATATGTAAGGAATGAAGTAATATTTGTTGCCTACTGATTAATTGAATAGTAGAATTTCATTGAACAAGTTCTAACCACTTTGTCTGATTATTATTTTTCCACCTACTCGGCATAATATCTTAACTGTAACGGTCGTTTCCTCATTTAAACTGAATTAATAATTAACGTGACCTGACTATTTTGAGAAATTACTCTAAACCGTATTAATTTTATTTGAAAATATATAACTAACATCTAATTATTTTTCTAAACATTTTAATTAAATATTTTTTGATTGACGACATGATTAATTCAAATTTTGTTTGTCAAAAAAATTAATAAAGCCTTCATAATTGATTAAATCGTACTATTTTCTGTGTTAATTATCACTTCTACGCTACAACGTAAATAATAAATTTTTGCACGTAAACAGAAAGAAGACGCCAAAGCTGAATCGACCAAGGAAAAATCAAACAAACCAAAACAAAACGGGCTTCAGGATGTAAAAGAGAAGATCGTCAATAAACGTCAAATTCCGAGCGAAAGTAAGCCTAAGCAACAGGAAGTTGCTAAACAAGAAACGAAGAAAGACAAGCAAGAACAGTCTTCTGCAGAAGCGGATAAATCGAA
>JALBCR010003548.1:0-12242 GCA_030710515.1 Abscondita cerata | reverse complement strand
CCCTTTCTTACAACATGCCCGAAAATATTCCGATTGATTTCGCATTAAATTTATCAGTGTCGTCATTAAACTGAAATCTTTCAAACTGTTGGATAATTTGTTGGCACCTCTACTGCTGATGGAAGATGAAGTGGAGATAATAGGTGATCTATTCTTGGATGTTGTCGAGCTCTCATGGCTGCTGGATCAATACTCAGATGCCTTAAAACTGCTAGTCCCTTACCATCAAAAAAGCAAACAATTATTCATTAGCTGCTGTATGTGTTAAAGTATGCAGGATTGCCAAAGTGCTTGTAAAATGTAAGGAACAAGCCATTGAAAGTTACAAAATTGTAATAAGGATGGCACCTTTGCATGTTGAAGTCAAATACAATTTGGCGGAAGTTTATATAAATTGGACAAAAAATGAAGCCTTACAAATTCTACATCAGGAACCAAGTCAAGAAGAAATCAACATTCGGTTACTGATGCTCAAAATTAAGTTATTGAAAGAGTTAGAAGAATACGGCAGAATATTGGCAATCTGTTGAACCTGCTAATATCACGTCACTGTGAAACAATCAGGCATTATGAAGAAATTCGAGCTGTTACGTATCTAGAAACGACCATATGAGAAAAATTGCCGCGATTGAAAAAATTCACAACATTTCGAGACGAAAACTTTAGACGATAAACTCACATTTGTGTGCAGTGCCGAACCGAGTGTTGATGAGGAATACACTGTATTTTTGTGAAGCTGTTGAGTTGTGTAACAAATTCAAAAAGTTTGCATTGATGCAGAAGTTGGCATTTACGGCACTCACTTCATTAAGATTTAAAAAAATATGAAGTAGTTAGGTTTAATAGGATTCTTCGCGATTCTTTAAACAAAGATAGTTTTCACGCATATCCTTTGGTGCGTGAATTAGTAATACTATCATCCCCATAATCACCTGGCTTGGAATTTGTTTATCAATGTCCTGCTGCAACGTGCAGATGATCTCAGGCACATTAGGTTCATGATGAGGTTTTGTCTGGTTACACTCAACAATCGCACCTAAGACTTCTCAAGCCAATTATTGTTTAACTGTTGGGAATATTAAAATCGGGTTGGTATTATCTCAGTAAATTGTAGCAATCCGACCCCTCTTGCGTGAATGTGTGCTAGGTTGTATTCTTTTATACATATTTGGTCAAAAGTTCACACAAAATAAGAGAGGTTACTAAAACCACTATAGCGTTATTATTTTTAAATATTCGCATGAGAAGTGAAAAGATGCGCGGTCAAGAAATCTATTATAACTTGGGACGCATATTAACAGTTTGAGTGGCTTCATTTAGCCAAACATTATGACATTAGTGCTGAAATACGAAAATCCACTACAAGAGAAGTATCCAAATTTAAGTTTAAAAAGAGAAGCTGCTTATAACTTGTACATAATATACAAAAATTCCTAAAAACTACTGTTAGCTGCTAGAAACATTTTATTAAAGTACCTGAGGATATAGACAATATGTTTTATAATTCCTTTGTAAACGAATACTTATGTACAAATAGAAATTGAGAAATTTTATTTTTTAAGAACAAGTTTGGCTTTATAAATTTGAAGTTGTTTAATTTTAATACAAGTTTCATTTAACTTAGTTTGTATGTTGGCACTTTGAATACAACTATGTCAAAGCGTGTTGTATTTATCTTGCGCTTTATGCAGATCTTGAGGAGCCAAAGCACCGAACCATTTGAGCGATTTTGAAAACGACTGCCAGAATCGTTGGAGTTTTTGTAATTTCTAAGTCAAAAAACTTTTTGGCCGTAGTAAGCGCTGTCATCGTCGCTGGTATGTACCTCCTCGCTAACGCCTCAAATTCATGACTGTCTTCAGATGGTAACTGTAAGGAAGACACTTTGTTTTTGTCCCATTATGTACCAGAAATTTGGCTAAATATGTTTCACCATCGCACATGGTAAGTTCCAAGTTTATTTTGTATTGTATATGTTCTTCCATTAGTTTCAATGCTTCAAACATAATTTATCTAACAGGACACATACTTTTTCGAATTCTGACATTATTGTTTAAATTATTGACACTAATGTATACATTAAACTATTAGGTTATATTGTCAAATATATCATATGATCTACTTTTAATGACATTTGCCAGGTTCGTAATGAGCGATTGCGTATAAGCAGTAAATTTTTCGGATCTAACGGAGAACTATTAGATCGTCGTTCGCGATGATTTATGTTAACATAAGTGATTACAAATCGAATATTTGTATGTACATATAATAAATGTTTAATGCAAAGTGGTGATTATAATATTGTGTTTAAAATTATTTCTATCATAATAATGCTACTTATTAATAGAATTTTGCGCATAACATTGAAAGATCCATTTTTAAATTCGGAATGAAACCCGCAATTTTTTATAATCGGTTTAAAATATGTCGATCTGCGCCGGTCAGAATAGCACCGTTGCAAAGTCCCGTTGAGGGGCTGCATTTTTGTCAAGGGATGCAAAGGAAAGTTTCGGTTGTTAGAGTGTTAACAACGAAATTTTTCTTGCTACTGTATTATTTTTATTTGTATAAAATTTGTACCTGTAATTTACTTTAAAAGCTTGGCAACTAAATGCATAATGTTCGTAAATTTTGTTTTACCAAATTTAATAATTTACGTTTATTCTTAACCGCAGTGGTGACCTAAATTCGGTTCCATTTTTTTACAGATAATATTGGTATAATATTTTGTTATGGCGTATTCCAATCTGTTTTATGTTATGTACACTGCGTCCGATTTTACGTTGTAATAATTTAACTCACGTGTCTTTGATTGGCGGAACCCGTTATTTCGTTGGCGCTTCTCTTTGTTGATCCCCATTCAATTAAGAGAATGTAAGATGCTTGTTTTTGATCTTTCAATTTAAGATATATTTTAAAGCAGTCTAGTTATATAAGTATGATTCAGAATGAATCACTACTGGTGTGTAAAGAACCTGCTGTAAGATTAATATTTTCTGTTCCGTGATATTACGAAAGTCATGGGGTCACTGCATGGTCACATTTATTTTGTAAATCTTCATTTTTTGTGTATATACGATAATTGTAAAACTTAATATTGTCTAAATTAATTACATTATGGCCATCTCAAAATTGACGCGGTTTCAAAATCCAACTGAATTGGCTGGTAGGGCTTTCGCGACTGGTGCAACTCTCCGCTTGACATTGACAACCCTCCTGCTAAAAGACTTAAATCTCGAAGCCCTATATGGTTGTAAGACTACTTAAGTACGGCTTTTTCTGAAGTTGAAGAATGGAAAAATTATGGTCTGAGTTGATGTTTCAATAAACATCTCATTGATGATCCAACAATAGAAATCTCGGGTTTTGATCAAAAAAGAAAAATGTTGTCAAAAGTAAATCGCATAAGAACAGGCCATTCAAAATGCAACTCTATGTTGTTCAAATGGGGTGCAATTTCTAATCCTAAATTCTGACTGTGGAAACGAACCAGAGACCGTTACACATATTCTAGAGGATCGTCAATTAACGAAGTTTAAAGAGGTTTTCAAACATTCATAATTTAACGGATGTAGCAATATTTTGGCTTTTACGAATCTGAAGGACATCTGAAGTTCAGCAATATTTTGTATTCTTGTCCTGATTATTTGCTTTTCCATTACGTGGTTTTGCTATTTCTTTAACCTACTATTTTTTCGTCATTGTCGTGACTGGAGCTTGGATCGGTCCATTATATGTCGTCATGCAATGGCTCTGTTGTTATATTTATATGTTCTTATTTACCTTCTATAATGTTTACACACTTAATTAATATTATTACATGTGAATACTAGGTGGGTAAGGGTTGCATGTTTAGGTTTTAGTGGTTTTCCTAAACCTTGAAGTAAATGCTTTGCCAAGACGAACCAATCCACTATTGCCACACAGTTTCGTCACCACACTATACAGGTTTATACTGATCTGCTGTACGATTAATATTTTCTGTTCCATGGACACGAAAGTTTGGGGGTTACTCATGGTCACATTTATTTTAAAATCTTCATTTTTTTTGTGTATATACGATAATTGTAAAACTTAATATTGTCTAAATTAATTACATTATGGCCATCTCAAAATTGAAGCGGTTCAAAATCCAACTGAATTGGCAGGTAGGAGCTTTCGCGACTGGTGCAACTCGCTTGTTACCCACGGTGTTATACACTGTTAACTAATTTTTTTCAGTTTTAATTAAAAATGCATGTATAAATTAGCTGAATGCTGTATTCTGAATCGGAAATATTTTTTCATCTAGATTCTAATAATGGTGGTTGTTCGGGTTTAAATATGAGCTGATGAACGGTTCTCTAACAGGATACATGTGTAATAATAATTGGCTACAATGAATGTTAATTATTTCTGATACATACTTTGGTTATGTTGTGTTTGTTTAATTGTTAAGGCGGAACCTGAGGTTTTCTCTACCTTTCTTTCCTCAGGCAGCCTAAGCAGAGGGTACCTTTTGGTTTTAAATATTTACACAATTTTGTCAAAATTGATCATTTTATTTAAAATAAATTATCTTTCAATATAATTTACGTTATCACCATGCTTATGTTTTATTTCATTGCTGATATCACTACATTTTCACGCACTCGAGCGGTTCTTAGGGTTTTATCCTGGATTCAACGTAGATGTCTTTAGTTAGCTTTTCCCTTTTCGATCGGCCAAGTTTGCTTAGGGTTTAGTGGCGGACTATTCAAATCTTGCTTTTTCAAGTGCTGGGTTACGTTTGTTACATTACAACATAGTCTTTTATAAATGAAATGAAAAATTTGCCTCGGTAGTTCAAACGCTTTAACCGGACATTTGCTGTCATGATAAAGGACTGAACTTAATAACCTCTAACAGATAGCTTTCAATTAGTTTAAATTAATTATGTAAATAGTTAATAGTCTTATTGGCACATGAGTGTTCAAACAAAAACACAGGGTTGAGCGACCATGAAATTGAATTGATTTAATTATTTTTCAATGTGCACAAAAGTACAACTAAATAATGCATGGTGGTGCGTAATTCTTGCATAAGCGACGTGCACCAACCGCTTCGCATCGAGCGACCTTACTTTCCGTATGACCGGGGTGGTAAAACGGAATTTTTTAAAGCGATTTATTTAAATTCTAGTGTTTAATTGGGAACTTTTGGTTTTATTATTTACTTTGATTCGTTAGGAGCGTAACCTGGTGTATTTTATTGGTGTCCAGACATTTTAATTGATATTAAAAAATAAATTATTAATACGTCTAGAAGTGATTGCGACTGGTAGTTTGAACCTAGATCGTCTCGTTTTTTAGGTTTCATAAGAATATTTTTTATGTTATTAATTACTTTGATTGTATATAAATGTCGGTTAGTGAATTTGTTTTGATCTTTTAATTTAAGATACATTTTAAAAGCAGTCTAGTTATATAAGTATGATTCAGAATGAAGCACTACTAGTGTGTGAAAGAGCCTTGTTGTACAATTAATATTTTCTGTTTCGTGAGACACGAAAGTCATGGGGATTACTCATGGTCACATTTATTTCTATTTATTTTAATATCTTCATTTTTTTGTGTATACATATGTGATAATTGTAAAACTTAATATTGATTAAATTAATTACATTATGGCCATCTCAAAATTGATGCGGTTTCGAAAATCCAACTGAATTGGCAGGTAGGAGCTTTGACTGGTGCAACTCATTGTTACTCCCACGGTGTTATACACTGTTAACTAATTTTTTCAGTTTTAATTAAAATGCATGTATAAATGAGCTGAATTGCTGTATTCTGAATCGGAAATATTTTTCATCTACATTCTAATAATGGTGATTGTTCGGGTTTAAATATGAGCTGGTGAACAGTTCTCCTAACAGGATACATGTATACAATAATTGGCTACAATGAATGTTAATTTCGATACATACTTTGGTTATGTTGTGTTTGTTTAATTGTTAAGGCGGAACCTGAGGTTTTCTCTTACCTTTCTTTCCTCAGGCAGCCTAAGCAGAGGGGTACCTTTTGGTTTTAAATAATTTATACAATTTTGTCAAAATTGACATTTTATTTAAAATAAATTATCTTTTAATATAATTTACGTTATCACCATGCTTGTGTTTTATTTCATTGCTGATATCACTACATTTATCACTGCACTCTAGCGGTTGTTAAGGATTTTATCCTGGATTCAACGTAGATGTCTTTAGTTAGCTTTATCCCGCTTTCAATCGGCCAAGTTCGCTTCGGGTTTAGTGGCGGACTATTTAAATCTTGCTTTTTCAAGTGCCTGGGTTACGTTTGTTACATTACAACATATTCTTTTATATAGAAAGAAAATTTGCCTCGGTAGTTCAAAACGCTTTAACCGACATTTTCTTTGGTCATAATAAAGGACTTTTAACTTAATAACCTCTCTAACAGCTTTCAAATTAGTTCAAATTAATTATGTAAATAGTTAATAGCCTTATTGGCACATGAGTGTTCAAATAAAAACTGGGTTCAGCAGACCATGAAATTGAATTGATTTAATTATGTTTCAATGTGCAATAAAAAATTACAATAAATAATGCATGGTGGTGAGTAATTTTGCAAAGCGACGTGTGCACCAACCGTCGCATCGAGCGACATTACTTTCCGTATGACCGGCGTTGGTAAAACGGAATTTTTTGTAGCGATTTATTTTAAATTCTAGTGTTTAATTGGGAACTTTTTTTGGTTTTATTATTTACTTTGATTCGTTAGGAGCGTAACCTGGTATATTTTATTGGTGTCCAGACATTTTAATTGATATTAAAAAATAAATTATTAATACGTCTAGAAGTGATTGCGACTGGTAGTTGAACACTGATCGTCTTCGTTTTTAGGGTTTCATAAGAATATTTTTTATGTTATTAATTACTTTGATTGTATATAAATGTCGGTTAGTGAATTTTTTAGTATTTGGACCAAAAAAATGCATAAATTTTTTTTACATAAATACAATTTACTAATTCTGTTTTTGTTCAAGAATAGTAAGAAGTCGGATTTAAAACTTTAAGAACCATAATCATCTTTTTTTCAGGTAAAAATAGTATTGTATTGTTCTAAAAAAATATTAATAAAAATATTTGAAATCTGACCGTCAATGGGCTGACAACACTGTATTAACGTTACGTATGACAAGGAAGGTTTGTATCTCTCTTCTTACAGTAGGTTGTAAACAGCTGTTTCTTTTTCACATAAACTGTTGGTTCTTCTAAAAACTATAAATTCATTGCTAGGCCAACCAGACAATACACGACTACTTTTTATTCCAATACTTTGCTTCTCTTCCCAATTATATGCTCTTTGGTTCTATTTTCTAATATAGTATAATATAATCTTCTAAATTTTTAGGTATAGTAATCGAAATAGGATTTGTTGAAAAATAAACAATTGCTGATGGAGCGATATTAGTTGAAATTAACACTATTAGTGGTGATGAAGTAATTAAATACCTCGGAGTTTGTATAAATTGTTAAAACAATTTGGTAACGATACATCTAATTGTTTCTTGAATTCCTCAAAATCTGTTAGGGGTCTTCAAATACTTAATTCATTTTGATAAGCTTTCATACAACAACGTAATAAATATATTATTCTTAAAATATCTAAACAACATTTATAGAAAATTCTTATACAAATGAAAAGAAAGTTTGTTTGAAGAAATTAAATTCAAGCGATGACAGAAATTTCAACTGTTTTCGACTATCTAGAGTCAATACATCCGAAACCTTTTTTAGAGAAAAAGAGTTTCAAAATTGGTGTAACCTCAGTCAAAAGGCAAAGGAGTCATTTTTAAACAAAGAAAGAAAAAAAACCTAACATCTGGATCTATTAAAAAAAGGCTTAAGTACTTCAGAATGGGTGAATTGTATTAAAATGACATGCAATGCGTCAGTAGTTCGGGCAGTCCCTGCTCGCAGTACTCACACCAGCCGTTGCAAACGAGTTTAAATCACTTGCACATGTGTTGGGTTACTGCTACTATGGGGTTTCTAGTCGAATTGAAACTCATAATGATGTCTGATTATAATAGCCGGGGTTCTTTAAGAACAAGGATATGAAACCCATGAAGAGGTGCTAGGTTTATCAGAAACCGATAGTGTCAGAAGAGTAGTTATTTTAGCCATAAATAGATCAAAGCAGATAACCTATATTATCGATCTAACTATGAGATTCGAAAATAATTTAGATCGGCCACATTTAATACACGATGAAAAAGTTAAAATTTACGAACCCACTATTCCGTATTACAAGAACAAATTTTAAGAGAAGTGGCTCAAGGCTATCTATTTGGACTTGTTCGAAAAAGGCGTTAGATTTTGTAGGTCCCGAATGGGTGATTTGTTTGTTGCTTTGCGGTGGTTGGCTTTGGAGTTTGGATGGTTCCGAATAGCGTCTATTTTTTCTGGCAATGGATTACTTGATATGGGGTATTTTGTTAAGCGTTCGAAAATAGTTCGAAGGTGGCTTATTGTGCATTCTTATATTGATATTATTCTTATTCTTATTGTTCGTCATACTTATTCTCCGCGACAAATCCTTAATTTGCGACATGGGGTAACAATCCGAATGGTGCCCGTGTTCAAAACGGTAGCTTCTACAAAGTCTGCGGCCGTTTCCGTCTTTAGGAACCATGTGAAGAGGTGATGAGTTACTTCTTGAAATTCCTTCTCTGCAATGTAGAGTTTGACAGGAGCAAAACTGCGTGGTTTGCAGGAAAGTGATGTTTTTTTTTTGTATGTGGTGCTTTGTCGATAGGGGTATGTCTGAAGGTATTGTGATCTTGGAGAATTGTTTGAGTAGAGCATGAAAAGGGGTTGTTCCAAAATAGCACGTACGGTTGAATTTTCTTGTTCCGATACCACTCCAGTTTATTGGACTATGTAGTATAAGTGGGTCAATGAATTTACGGTTTACGAATGTCCACTAAAATTTGTAGTGGTGTAGGTAATCTAATCTTGTGATTACGTTCGTGACGTCTGCAATAACAAAACGCTAAAGAAAAGATCTTTAAAGACCAATGTACAAACTTAGGGAATTGACTTTGTATATACAGAGATCGTGGATCTATAAAGGTTTTTTATGACGTGGACCGCTTACAAGTTTAAGTGATAAAATGAATATCAGCTATAGTATCTATAAAGAAGTTTTGCTTAGTAACACGCGTTATGAAAAAGCGCAGCGGAGCAGCCCCGTTCCTGGGGCGTGTGGCGCCTACGTGCAAGTTTCTTTGACGCGCCCCTTTCCCTTTGTATACTTTAACATATTAGGTATATATTTTAATTTTGATGTGTGTCGTTAATTTGTTTAAAAACCGTAAAATTTTTCTGAAAAATATTTTATGAAAAAGGGACAATAATTTAAAATTAAAAAAAATAATAAAAATAAGTAAAAAACTTTAACTTTATTTAATTATTAAAACAAACAATAAAAACAAAGAATAAAAGAACATAAACTAAAAACAGTATATTCACAAAAAAAAAGAACATATACATAAAAATAATAACAAGAAAAAAACCACAAGAACAATATATGTGGTAACAAAAATACCCTTATAAACTAAAAAGTTTTAAAATTATAAAAATTTTAACATTTTTATAATCAACAATACAAAAAGAAACGATACACTTTAAACATTACAATAGAACACCTGGCTTTAACAGAAGCAAGTTCGTTGATCATCTCATTATGATCAAGAGCTTCCGAAATCTTATTTTCAATAGAAATAATTGCCAAATTTGATAGGCGTTCTTGACTCATAGAGGATCTTAAATAGTTCTTCATGAATTTTAGCTTCGAAAAATTTCTTTTCACCTGAAGCTACTGAAATTGGTAATGTAAGGTAGATCCTTAAGACTATTCACACATGATTCTTTAATTGAGTCAGATTCTAAATTTTTAAAAAGAACATAAGAACCCAAATAAATTTTGAATTTTGCTTATACCCTCAAACCGCCTTTGTAAAGACTGAACCGTTGTATCTAAAATTTGAAAATAAAATCGATTTTAAATTTTTGCTTGAGTCTACTATAGATTCATCTTTACTTTCATATGAAAATTGTTACCTAATTTTTTCCCCGTCGTATTATTGGGGATACCTGTTCTACGTCGTTTTTTCTGCTTCTAATTTAGCTTCATTGACGAACAAATCAAAATTTTTATCTGACCGCTTTTCGTTAAAATAAATAATGAGATTTTCAATTTCTTTGTGGCAGTCATTTAATGCTGTATTTGCATCTTGTAGCATTCTACTGACTATATTAATTTTTTGTTAAAATATCATACCACACTAAAATCGAACATATAAATTTTAAATATTAATTTGAAATTTTTTTTTTTAAAATAATCATATTTCTTTCTTTGTGATAGATTATCCTTCTTGGTGGAGGGGTATTTAAAAAAAAAATTTCTTAAAAACAAGATTAAAAATTATGTAGTATTCAACTATTAGAAAAATTAAATCTACTGAATAAAATTTTGCAAAAAATAACTATCTCAAGAAAATTATCTACAAAATTAATTTACTATAATAATATTCCACCCACCCAATAATCAACTAAATGTTACTTTAATATTACTAATGACATAAATAATTCCCAACACCATTTCAACTAATACATGCATACAATACAAAAACTAATCAACATACCTTACCTAAGTTATAAAATATTAATATATTAAAGAATAATCAACTAAAAATAATTTTATACAATAAAAACACTATATACAATACGTGTTACAATAAACTAAAAGACAAAATTATTTCTACACAAAACCTTCCGTTATCTACAAAATTAACTGTTTAGATGCAATATAAAGCAGATAGGTCAAACAAAATAAAACTAATCAATAGAATGAAAATCATAAGTATGACTGTACGAAAAAGTGACAATACAGCACTCTCGATACATCATTTATCAACGGGTCACAATTTTGATCTCACAAATCCTACAATATTGGACTTTACATAAAATTATAATAAACGTCTTATATCAGAAATGTTACATATAAACCTGTACAAAATAATATTAACTTCAAAACAGACAAATCAGTAAAACCATTTTAATAAAATTTACATAATATTTTGTTACTGATGTCAATTTTCTATCCAAAAATTTAATATTTAACGTTTCTATAACGCCGACGTTTATTATCGCTTACTTATCATTTTATACAACTTTCACATTTAATTCAATTCAAATGTTTGTGGATTTTACCAATGTACGTTTGTTATAATTCTAGTATGTTATTTACAAGTATTTATTTATCTATGTTATTATTTTTGTAATTATAAGTGTTATGTTATTCATATTCATATTTACAAGTTTTATAATAGTACTATGAACATTTGTTCGTAACTTCAAGCATGACCACCTTATTTTACATCAATTAAGTAAGATATTTTCTATCTTAACCAGTTATAGTTGTGTAATGTAGTAAGTTATGTATATCAATTGTTAATTGCTTTTTTTAATCATCTCCAGAGCCTGATGAATCCATATTTATAAAAGCTTCCGAAACGTTGCTTAATATTGGAACCAAAAATAAGGAGTTTTTTTAAATAACCTCTCCACCAAGAAGGATAATCTATCAAAGAAAGAAATATACTAATTTAAAAAAATTTAAAGTTTGATTTTTCTAATAAAGATGTGTCCCAAGTATCACCTTATCAACACGGGATTCTGTCGTAATCGTTCTACCATTTTCAACTTAGTGTGTGTAACGGAATATATTGCAAAAACATGCTTGATGTACAAGCGCAGGTTGATGTATTGTACACAGACTTTTTCCAAAGTATTTGATAAAATTGACCACGGTCTACTTCTGTCCAAACTTAATTCTTTCTGGTTTTCTGTCCATCAATATCTTTGTTTGCATCTTATTTGCGTGAACGAACCCAATATGTCTGTTATAACCAGTTTAACTCTACAGAATTTCAAGCTTCTTCGGAGTTCTGCAAGGGTCAAATTTAGGGGCCGTTCTTAATGCTTGTCAATGACTTACCTGGAATGTATTAACTGCAATAAATTATTGTTTGCCGACGATTTGAAAATATATTCAGTCATTAATAAATTAAGTGATTGTGAGTTTCTTCAAACACAGTTAAATGAAACAAAATGGTGCACTGCAACAGCCGCTTAATGAATCTAAGTGCAAAGTTGTAACTTGTACAGCAATACGTAATTGAACGAAATGACAACA